>CAUYON010046577.1:0-14589 GCA_963573935.1 Arctocebus calabarensis
CCTCATATCAAAATTGAGTACATGGGATTCATGCTTCTCCATTCTTGTGATGCTTTACTAAGAATAATGTGTTCACTTCCATCCAGGTTAATACAAAGGCTATAAAGTCTCCATTTTTTTTAATGGCTGAATAGTATTCCATGGTGTACATATATCACAGCTTGTTAATCCATTTCTGGGTTGGTGGGCATTTAGGCTGTTTCCACATTTTTGGCGATTGTAAATTGAGCTGCTATAAACAGTCTAGTGCAAGTGTCCTTATGCTAAAAGTATTTTTTCCCTTTTGGGTAGATGCCCAGTAATGGGATTGCAGGATCAAATTGGAGGTCTACCGTGAGTTCTTTGAGAGTTCTCCATACTTCCTTCCAAAAAGGTTGTATCAGTTTGCAGTCCCACCAGCAGTGTAAAAGTGTTCCCTTCTCTCCACATCCACGCCAGCATCTGCAGTTTTGAAATTTTGTGATGTGAGCTGGCCCACTCTTGATGGTGGTAAGGATGGTAGCAGGGAAGTTGCTAAATTGCACAAAGCTCCAGAGGCACCATTCATGCTGTAATCCATGTGGTTGTGGCCCACAGATGCCATTCACATAGGACACGACGTGTAAGGTACCCCTGGAGTAGGCACCATAACGGCCCTAGTAGGAGGGGTTGAAGGGCATTTCCCAGATACAAGGTTGGACACATCAACAGGACCCAGAGCACAGAAGGCTGCCCTGTGTTCTGTTCCCTTGATCTTCTGTCTCCTGCACAAGAGTTAGTTCACCTGGTGAACAGCTTACACGCTGACGTGT
Organism: Arctocebus calabarensis; assembly: GCA_963573935.1. NCBI lineage: Eukaryota > Metazoa > Chordata > Mammalia > Primates > Lorisidae > Arctocebus > Arctocebus calabarensis. The sequence goes on from CAUYON010046577.1 coordinate 792, forward strand.
TAGCAGCAAACACACACTCTGGCAACCATTTCTCTTAAAGTGCCTTTCCTTGAAGGAGAGACTCTAACTGGGGGAATGCCAAGTCTCTGGGGACAGGGTTTACAAGGAGGCCTTAGGAACCTGTCACATTCCGTGGTCAGACTGCGGAGCATGCCACCTCCACCTCTGTCCTCTCTGTCTCAGTGGGAGCCTCAGCCATGGGCCATGAGGCAACATCACCACCAGGTGGCAGTGGCGCCACATCCTTAAACAGTCGCATACTAATGGGGGCGGTCATGGAGGGTTTGTTTTTGCATGTCCCTGACCTCGCCTGGCATTGATTCGGCCTTAAGAAACTCTTCAGGGGACGGTTGACTTTGTGTAACTAAAAGAGGGTATGAGGGATCGAGCCCAGGCTGTGGAGCCACCAATAACATGGGAATTACTGCTCTGTCACTTGGTGACACCAGGCCTTGAGCAAGGGGCTTGATTTGTGCCTCAGTTTCCCCCCTATAGAGCACAGTGTGATAAAGTCCTGGGATCAGAACCAATTGTGTCACTGCAACAACTTTCAAAGTAAACCCCAGTATTCTAGAATCATAATGTATTGAGGACTTATTATGTTTCAGGCTTGCTTTGCATGTATTAACTCATTTACTCTGCAAAAGAGCCTGTGAGGCACATCTTATAACCACCCTTGTTTTCCAGAAGGGGAAACTGAGGCACAGAGCAGTTCAGTACCTAGCCCAATGTCACACCGCTGATATAAGGCAGAGGTGGGATTCAAACCTAGGCAGGCTGCTCCAGAGCCCCTTTCACCTATCTACTTGGCTATACCCCCTAACACCAATGGGTGTCACCATCTGCTCCCATGTTGCAGTTGCTAGCTGCAAACCATGGCGGAGACTATTTCCCAAGGAAAAGAAGAGATAGTAAAGTCAGAAGAAATACAAAGAGATGCATCTTCATCAGACCACCCAAAGCCTCACTCACTGTCAACAGTTCATGACGTGTGGACCTACAACTCACAGAGTCTTCTGCCAGATGGATATGTCTTCTGCATTCAGAAGAAACAGCTTTCACCACCCTGCAAATTACTTCCTTGCAGGGTGTAAGGAAGGGTCCCTGCAGGCTGGCTCCTTAGAGTATGCAGGGATTTGGAGGGAGGCTTCGTGGCTCTCCTCTGGAGCCATCACTCCCCTCTGGTGCCCATCCTGAGCATCTAAAACACATTTCCTAATCACCCTTCACACAGCCACATATGTCCTTGCATTCCTGGCAGGCTGGTGATGATGTGAAGGATGGCAGGTGACTCCCAAGCACCCTCTGTGCTGGGCTCACTGTCTCCACAGCTGTAGGAATGTCTTTGCCTGGCGCTGCCCTGACATCATAGGGCCAGCTGCAGTGGCCTCCTACTCTGGAGTCCCTCAGCGCAAGCACCCCCTGGTCGCCAAGCAGAAGAGCCCTTACCCGAGTCTGTGCTCTCTCAGATGCAGTGTTTTCCTCTCCTGCCGCAGGCTGTAGGGCAGCCATGCTCCACCTCACTGTCCAGGCCCCTCTGCCCACAGCCTTCCTTATCTTTGTCTTCCTGGCCATGCTCAGTGAGGAGGCTCTTCGGGTCTCCCCTGGAAGAGTGGAGCAAATATGGCTGCCAGATTTAGCCAATAAAAATACAGGTCACCCAGTTAAAATTGAGTCTTAGGTAAACAGTGAGTAATTTTTTAGTGTAAGTATATCCTAATTATTGTATTTTATTTAACCTAAATATCTAGGTTTGGGACCCTCTCTGGGATCCCTCACTTGTGTGGGGCCACTTTTGTAATATTTGCATCCCACAGTTTCCGTCTGATAAAAGGACAATTTATGGGGGGAGGGGAGCCCAGTCCTTTCCTCTCTTGCTGCCTTTTACCTTCTAGAGCAGTAGTTCTCAACCTTCCTAATGTAGCAGCCCTTTAGTACAGTTCCTGTAGGTTGCGACCCACAGGTTGAGAACTGCTGTTCTAGAGACTCTCCCCACTTCAGCCCTGAGAATCTCCCTCTCCTAGGAAGCAGAAGAAACTGGCCGTGACCTATGTCACGGTTCCTTGAAGTTTATAGACTACCTATAAATTTCATGCCCAGAGTTCTTCACGTTCTTACAACTCAAAGTTGACACTTGAAATTTAACAGCCAAGCCAAGATTTCCACTGTCTTCTCCCATCTCTGCCATGCAAACCTTCTCTGCAGGAGCTGTCATGTTGGGGCCAAGGAAGAGCCAGGACACAGGAGGAAACACAGAACACATTTCCAGGTATTTCCCCAGCACACAGAGGATCTCATTTAAATCTGCTCACTGTTCCATCCTTATCTCTTTCCAACTTGTGTTCCCATGGCCACTGGGGTGTTGGCTGTTACAGCGCTCAGACTGTTAGAGGACAGGCATACCCGGTCCATTCACATCTTTCTCCCCATCATCTGTCAGAAAACACAGCAATCAGCTCTTTATGCTGCTTCCCAGAGGAGTCCATTATTGTGTCTGCTCCGCCAGTGGATGCCAAATGCATCGCCTTGAGAATCCCAGCCCGTCCGTCAGCAGCGTGATTAGGACTGAGATGAAAAGAGAGAGGAGGCTGGAGAGACTTTTGGAAACCCAGAAGTTCTTTATTGAACACTTTCTGGCAGATGCTGCCGCCACGTCCCTGTGTCTCCCTAACCAAGCATCTGTGAATAAGCTTAGGACGTGCAGCCTGGTTCTGCAGACACACTCAGGAGGCTGAGGGGAACTGGGCATGACGTTACCCACACGACACGGTGAACTTGCGAGACAGGAGACATGGGGGTCTAATTCTGGGAAGTGTTTTTCCTCAGCCATCAGGCTAAAAACGTACCCGCTTGTGTAAGACACAGGGCCTGAGTCACCGAAGAGAGGGAATGTGTGAGGAAAAGAAGCATCCCACATTCGGCAAACTTGCTGAGAATTCACACTTCCTGAATCAAAGTCACTGACATTTTTGGAAGATCCGAATTTAATCAAGGCGTTTTCAAAAGATTCAAACTGAATCAGGAAGACACGAGGACTTATTAGTAGCATGAATCTTGATGACTAGTTGGAACTGTGTTTGCTAGGAAACATAATTTTCCCTGAAAGTCAGAGGAAATTCAATTTTGTAGCATGTAGGAGAGGTGTCTGTTGGAAGTCACATCGTTAGGGTCAATCTAGGAAAGAGCAGTGACATCTGAGATGCCATGTTCACCCCAACACGGAGGTTAGAATGTCAAGGGTATAGACTCCCATCAATTATCTGACTTTTTGATTCTAGCCATGCTACTGGCAAAAAATGGCATCTCCCTGGAGTCTGGATTTGGGTTTTTCCCAGAGGTACACTGGCCTTCCTTCACCTGTGTGAGGCTGTCTGTCCATTCCTCCCAGACTTTTCTCACCGATGCCCCATCAGAGAAGAGCCACCCTTGCCGGGGCACTGGAAAAAGGCTATCTGTTATTTACAGACTTGCCGAAGGGCAGAGTGTGGGTCCTTAAGCTGGAGGGAATTTTTTTTTTTGCTGTGCAGGAGCTGAGCTAGAGTTAAATTTGGTGGAGAGTTGCATCCTTTAGAGGAGGGAGGGCCTGGGGGAAGTTGGAGCTGTTAGAGACAAAAAGGGAGAGAGAGATTGAGCCTGGCTGGTGCCCAGTAAGGGAGTGGGGGGGGGGGAGAGCTATCCAAAGGGGAGTTTGTGATGAAATGCCGTGTGCTTCACAGTGGTACCTCCCTATGAGCCTGCGTCAGGACACCTTAAGTAACTCTCTATTGCTTACGGAGGTCTTGTGGAGGATTTATTCATCTTTGTTTTTTGTGTGTGTATTGTGATGAAAGGTGGGATGTGAGGCAGTCTGAATCAGACATGTAGGTTGGTGTGGTCTGAACTCAGGGATTTTCAGGGACTGCCAACATGTAGGTGACAGGCCAAAGGAGTATTTAATTAATTAATTAATTAATTAATTTTTTTGAGACAGAGCCTCAAGCTGTCACCCTAGTAGAGTGCTGTGGCATCACAGCTCATAGCAACCTCCAATTCCTGGGCTCAAGCGAGTCTTCTGCCTCCGCCTCCCAAGTAGCTGGGGCTACAGGCACCTGCCACAACGCCTGGCCGTTTTTTGGTTGCAGCCGTCAGTGTTGTTTGGCGGGCCCTGGGGCTGGATTCGAACCCTCAGCTCAGGTGTACATGGCTGGCGCCTTAGCCCGTTGAGCCACAGGTGCCGAGCCCCAAGGGAGTATTTATTAAAGTGTGGTTGAAGCAGCAGATACTTGATGAATGCTGGCTCTTGGGCCCCATCCCAGACCTGCTGAATCAGCATCATTTGGAGTAGAACCCAGGAAGCAGCATTTGCTTTTTTTCATGACTTTTATTTTATGTGATAGTTTTTAAAAAAAAATTTTGATTAATGCAAGGGTACAGAAAATTAGGTTTTATTATTTGCATGTGTTAGGTAGAGTCCAAGTTGTAGCTGTGCCCCTCATCCTGGAAGTATGCCATATACCCTTACAGTGTGCCTGTTAGGTGATAGCACACCAGTCTCCTGCCCTCCTTGCGGCTTCCCCTCCCCTGACTTCTAAATAACATTAGATGCCTAACGTTGCAATGGTAAATTGAAATGTTATTGATAATCTCTGCCTTGCTGAGTTGCCACGAGAACATGTGATGTCTGGAACACACTGGAAGCTGCACACCTCCCTAAAACCGAGTCTATGCATGTGTCCAAATAGTGAGAGTGTGTGTATGTTTATTTTACATGGCACTGTGACACAACGTTGTTTTCTACTAAGTTCACTCTTGAGAAATGCACAATTGAGTTACACCAAAAAAAAAAAATCACCAAAACAAATCTCAAAATATTTTAAGTAAGTTTATGATTTTGTGTTGGGCCACATGTGGCCTGCAGGCCCCAAGTTGGACACCCCTGCTCTAGGCCATGGTGCCCCCATCTCAGAAAACCGGAAGAAGCTCTCTGTAGGTTCCCACTGATGTTTCCTCTCTCTACACCTGGAGTAACAGAGGCAGTGCCTCATCCAACCTCGTGGACCCCAACAGGCTTTCTCCAAAGAATTCTACCTCAAGTCCCGTGTGTTTCTACACTCCGGTTTTACGTTTATGTCCTTGATCCAACTGAGGGTTCCCACTTCTTTGGTCAATCTGTGTATCAGGAGGCTGAGTCTCAAACACACTTGCCAATCTGATAGTTATCATGGTGACGCTTCTCTGAAAATGAGGTCCAAGGAGGTCCCGTTTGACATCCTACTAAATAGATCAAGCAACTTCTCGTGGTTATCTCTTTTCCTACTGCACGAGTATTTGGAACTTCATGATTCATAGAGCTGAGTTCCACTTTTTAGAGTAGAGTGGAATCACAAATCAGCAAGATAATGTAATTCCATGAATTTACGGGAAGATATTATCCAGATTAATACTTTTGTCCATACAGAGCTACCTGGATAGAGGCCAGAGCTGCTCAGAAGCTGACTGCCCCCACTGACTTCCTTCTCTCTCTCTTCCCTCAACATGTTTACTAAAGATGCTCTCCCGTATTAAGGGCAGTGGCGTCCTAGAGGGCAGATGGGCGGAGAGATCTCTGGAATCATGAATCTTGAGTGACCTGAGGTTTTCCCTTGAGACTTCATCTGTTTGTCCCCAAGAAACACTAACATCCACCTGTTTTCAGCTGCGTTGGAAAGTAGGTTTTGCTGCGCCTTTCTAAAATTCCCACAGTTTAGGAAGGAAGCCTGAGCGGGGACTTAGAAGAGCAGCTTCAAGGACTTGCAGTCCCTGATATGATATATTTCCGAGCAGTCAGTTCTCACTTTTTCAAAGATTTTATGACTTTTCTCGTCCAAAAAAAAAAATCAAGCATTTGATGTTTCTGAAAACCAGCTTTAGGCAGAACCTTAAATGTGTCTCAAGTTGTGATCACAGAAGCAGTAAGCTCCCGCTGGGGCTGAAATTCTGTAGGGCATTTCATGATAAATTTATCAAAGCCACGAGAGCCAAATCTTTATAAATAATTCTGGCATCCTTTATTACTCATTACTTGCCATTAGCCCATTGAGGGCAATTAGATTCCAGAGAAAGGAGAGGCTTTCTGTTTACATAGCTGCATTTGCTGCACTTTTATTTTGATGAACATTTCATTTCCTAAATCTCCAGATTAATTTTTGCAGTGTTGGAGATTTTTAATTTATGAAAACCCTGAAAAATTTTGCGCAAGTGAATCTAAGGAATTATCTACCCATTTCGGGGGGGGGGGAGGAAGGGGATTCCCCCCCTCTTTTTTTTTTTTAACAGATTGAGTCCTCACTGTTTTTTGGGCATTGTATTAGGAAGGAGATACAAAATCCATATAGATGTGTCCCTGAGCTGGAGAAATTACCAGAGGTAAAAAAATTAGAGTACAGTAGAAGAATGCTATCACAGAGGCCACAACAATCATAAAAAGGATAAGAGAAGAATACCTGTGAGGACAGCTGGGTTTTGAAGGATGTATAGAAATCAGACCCAGGGAGGAGGAGAGAAAGGTTTCCAGATGTGGAGAACAGTAGATGTGAAGGTAAGGAGGTCTAAGAGCAAAGGGCACCCTTCCCACTCCGACTGGAGCCTGGGGCGCAACAAGGTCTGGGCAGGAGCAGGGCTGTGCAGTATGTCTAGGCAGAACAGACTTACTCCCTGGTGTTTTTCAGAATAGAAATACACAATTCCTGGTGAGTCTTCTGTTTAGAAAACACAAAAAGCCTAAAATGCATTTTTGCAAATAATAGAAAACTGCAATTTAAAGGGAAGAAAAGAAGACTGATTTAGAGAAAAAGAAAAATTGACACTTCATCAGGCCTGGTGCAGTGGCATGAACCTACAGTCCCAGGCTCTCAGAAGGCTGAAGGGAGAGGGTTACTTGGACACTGGAGTTTAAGTCCAGCCTGGGCAACATAGTGAGACGTCATCTCTAACAAAAAAAAAAATAAGTAAATAAAAGAAAGAAACCCCAAAACTTTATGAGGAAGTAAAAGAAAAGTAGCTAAAAGAATAATTTCTTGAGTTTGATATAGAAACTGTAATATGTATCTAATACATATTTATAAAACACACCCATTTATAATGCATATGTATGCATATATACATATACATTAGTTTGCACTTTTTAATCCAGGTATAAGCTGATGCAGGAAAATTTACAAATATGAAGCTTGATGAATTCTCACCTAGGCATATAGCAAGGCACAGAACACTTCCATCATGTGAGAATGTTCCCTCATGTTCTTTCCCAGGCAATCCTCCCAGTCCAGGGGTAACAACCTTTCTAACTTGTATCCCAATACATTACTTACGTTGTCCTTGAACTTTTTTTTTAATGGAATCATTCAATATATGCTCTTTTGTGTCTTTTTTCTTTTGTTCAGCAGAATGCTCGTAAGAGTCATCTGCCTTGTTGTGTAGTTTGTCGCAGTCTATTCTTCCTTTTTTTTTTTCTTGCTGAGCAGTATTCCATTGTAGGGATATGTCATTGTCTGTTTATCTGTTCTCCTGTTAATGGATGTTTGGGTTGTTTCCAGTTTTTGATTATTGTGAATAAATTAGCTATAAATATTTTCATACTTTTTTTGGACACACACTTATTTCTCTTAGGTGTCTGCTTCCTTATGGTTTGGCAGTCTAAAGTCATCATATCAGTTTTACAATTCCACTGGGAGTGTATGAGAGTGAATTCTATTTTGAAGATGAATAATTCAGCGTTGAGTAAGTATGCCTGTGCAGTCACATTTTTGGAAGATCTGCCAAATGAGTGTCATGTTGGAAGTAGTGTCCCTGGGTCTGAAGTTCAACCTCTGCCTCCCAGCCTTCTGTGTCATGCTGATTACCTCATTTTTTGGTCTTGATTTCTTTGCCTATAATGTAAGTGGTTTGAAATTTAGTAAAATTCTATGGGTGGCAGTACCATAGTTAAACATTACCTCAACTTTCCTGTGTATTTCCTTTAATGGCCTCTGACTTCCACCCCCAGTATGGCCAACAAGACCCTACGTCATTCCTTAACTCAGAGAGGGAAGACACAGCAGAGAGTAGGTAAGATGGACTTCTGGCTATTTAGTTCCAAAAGCTAAGCCTCTGTCAGGGAATAGGAAGAACTCAGACATGAGTAATTGGAAGGACTGCTTTATATATTATGAGTACAAGTAAAGATTCCAGTTTCCTTCTCTATCCAGCCTTGCCCCTGAATGAAGAAAGATTCACTGAAGGGCCTATGAGTAGAGATGGAGAAGAAAAGAGTCAGTGACGTCACTGATAAAGTGCAGCAGCAGCTTAAAAGGACAACTATTTTATTATATCCCACAATTCTGTGGGCTAGGAATTCAGGTGGGGGCTCATCTGGGCAATTCTTCTGTTCTGTGCGGCATTGACTGGGCCACTCAGCGATATTCAAGTGGTGGATGGCTAGTTTGGTCTGAGATGGCTTCACCTGCATAGCAGTGTAGCTGGAAGGCTGAGCTCAGCCGGGGTTGATGGCTGGTGCTCTGCACATGGCCACTCCAAAGGGGGGGCTCAAGCTTCTTCTATGATGGCTCAGGGCTTTCCCTGAGGCAGTTTCAAGAAGTAGGAAACTACTACATTCTTAAGGCCTAAATTCAGCAATAGATACAAGGTCAGAGTGTTACTTCTACTTTAAATAAAGCATACAAAGCACACCCACATTCAAGAGGCAAGGACATCAATCTTATGTCTCAATGGGAGAAATGTCAAAAAATTTGTAGATTATAGCTGCTCTTACCCCTCTATGAGATGGTGAATATATTAATTTTTCACTACAGTAACCATTTTACTATATATATGTATCTTATAAAATCATGTTGTATACCTTAAATATGTATGCACAATACAATTTATTTTGAGAAAAAAATTTATGGCTATCATAATCTATTACAAGTTCTCTCGGTCTCCTGATCCCTCCTCTGAGCTAATGCCCAGTGAGGAGGAAGGACATAGCAATACCTAAATAGTTTTGTAAATTCTAAGAACAGATTAGTGCCACTTCTGGGGTTGAGCCTAGGGAAATAGACTCTGAGAAGAGATGACTGTGCACAGAGAGATGGGGCTTTAGATAGAATCCCTTGAGTCCCAGCATAGTATGGAATCAGAGGAATTCCCTATATCCAGGAGCATAGAAGACAAACACAAAGAGTTGGCTTCAAAAAGCTGGCAGAGAGCATCAGGGGGTGACTCAGCAGTGACTAGGATGGAAGGACCTCTGAGGATCAGACGGGATGTTGGTCATCTCAGTGATGCCCGTGTCAACTGAAGATAATAATAAACTGCATCATCATTCTTGTCACCTCCTATCGTTATCCTACAGCCTTATGCCTTGGGTTTATGGAGGCTCCTGGAAGTTAGGCAGGGCCCAGGACAAAAGAATGTAGCCTTTTACAGGCTATGATGGCCAAGCAGCAGATTCTGAGATGGACAGTGCCCTGCTCAATGTTTGCTAAGGGATGCACTCAGGATCAAGCCCTGTGGAGGAGAGGAGATGGTAACAGGGAAAGAGAGTCTCAACAGAAATCTCAGCAAACACTATGGGTAGGTCTGGAGCTGGACCTGAATTGGAGGATAGGGGATGAATACCCCTGCACTGATCAGGCCTCAGATGCAGAGGCAGACATAGGGAAAGGGAACATGACCTTGAGTAAAGAGGCTCTTGTTAGCTGAGCCAAGGGCTGGCAGCTGAAGACTGTCTGCCAGCAGCACTCCCAGCATCCAGGGAAATAATTTCTTTATTCCTGAAGGGAGATCTGGAAGGCATATCCCAGGGCTTGTCATAAAATTTATAATGAATTGTAATGATGAAGACAGTTACATTTCTTTCCACCTGCATTTGTGTGTTGTGAATTATGCCTCCAACATATGAATTCCATGATTTTAAGAACAAGGATGACCTACTACTCTGACATAAGACCGACAATTTTCTATATGCCCTTTAGAAAGAGGGAGGTCCCCTCATCTTTCTTCCCCACATAACTGAACATAAACAAGGACGCACACAGCGCGAGGGCGATTATTATTTTAATTCCTTCAGTGAAAGGCTAAACAGGCCTATAAAACAAGAACACCTTATTTCTTGGTTTTCCTAGAGCCATGAATCAAACAGGATAGGGGGAAGGGCCTTGGATAACCACTGCCTTAGGCAGTGAATGAGCCAGATTGTCTCTAGATGTGAGATGTTTATTTTATGATAGTGGCTGCCTGGAATTAAACGGTATGCTGTGTCTCAGACACTTTTACATCTTTGAAATGGGGATGACTTGTTGTGAGCAGCAAAACCAGAAAATGAGCTGTTCAGGAAGCTGAACCCAGACAGCATCATATTGTAGAAGCAAAAACTTCCAGATCCTCAGGAAGAAACTTCGGGGATCTCTATCCAACAAAGAAATAGAAAGGGCCAGGTATGGTGCAGTGGCTCACGCCTGTAATCCTAGTCCTTCAGGAGGCTGAGGTGGGAGGATCCCTTGAGTTCAAGAGTTTGAGACCAGCCTGAGCATGAATGAGACCCTGTCTCTACAAAAAATAGAAAAAATCAGTGCGGTGCCTGTGGCTCATTGAGTAGGCCGGCCCCATGTACTGAGGGTGATGGGTTTGAACCCGGCCCCGGCCAAACTGCAACAACAACAACAACCAAAAAAAAAAAAAAAATAGCCGGGACATTGTGACGGGTGCCTGTAGTCCCAGCTACTCGGGAGGATGAGGCAAGAGAATCGCCTAAGCCCAAGAGCTGGAGGTTGCTGTGAGCTAAACGCCACGGCACTCTACCGAGGGCAATAAAGTGAGACAGAGCTTCACTAAAATAAATAAATAAATAAATAAATAAATAAATAAATATAAAAAAATAGAAAAAAATCAGCTAGGTATGGTGGTGAGCGCCTATAATTCTAGCTACTTGGGAATCTGAGGCAAGAGACTTGCTTGAACCCAGGAGTTTGAGGTTGCTGTGAACTATGACACCACACCACTCTACCCAGGGCACAGAGTGAGACTCTGTCTCAAAAAAAAAAAAAAAAAGAAATAGAGAAAAGATTTATTCTTTAGGGGTTATCTTAGACAGTTGGGGCTGCTGTAACAAAGTACCATAGATTGGGTGGCATGAGAGAAATTTATTTCTATGCTTCTGGAGCTTGCAAGTCCATGGTCAGGGTGCCGGCATGTCTGGATTGGGATGCAGACTGACAACTTCTTGCTGGGTCCTTGCATAGGGTCCTTTTTATAAGGGCACTAATTCCATTCATGGGGACCCCTTCCTCATGAGTTAGTCACGTCCCAAAGGCCCCTAGTATCATCACAGTGGAGATGGAAGGACACCAACATTGCCTCTTGGTGCAGCCTCTTGGGATGCTGAGAAAACTTCCAATAGAGTTTTCTGGGATGATGAAAACATTCTAATCTGTTCTGTCCAATAAGATAGACATTGGGCACCTGAAGTGTGGCTGGTCTAATTAACAGGCTGAATTTTAAATTTATTTAATTTGGCTGGTCTACTGCATAGGACAGCTAGGTCTACAGTTTGTTGTCTGAGCATAGTTTGGAGAGTAGCAACCACAGGCACCACCCAGGAGCTTGAGGAAAAAATACAGATTTTCAGGTCCCACTCTAGGCCTATGACTCAGAATCTGCATCTTAGCCAAATTTGCTAGGGGATTTGTGTGTCCAACTCAAGATGACCTTTTAAGTACCCATCCCTACATCCCAAGGCTCATATTTTATTATCCTAAAATCTGCTATGGAGGAGAGTAAGCAGAGGATTGGAAAAGAATGGCAAGATCCAGGTTTGGGAAGGAAAGAACCAGGTTAGACAGTGGAACAAATACACACCCACACAAGAGAAAGGCTCCATTAAACTCAAGTGTGGGGGAAGGAGGAGGGGCAGAGGGAAGGAGGATAGGAGGTTGGTGTGCTCTCACCTAATAGGCACAGAGGAACGGTCCTGGGTGAGGGGCACAACTACAACTTGAACTCTACCTAACAAACACAATGTAATCTAATCATCTGCACTCTCATGTTAATCTGAAACAAAACAAAACAAAAAACAGGGTTAGACACAGGCAGAGTTTCCTGGCAGGTGATTGTAAGGGGGGAGGAGTGCTCCCTGAAGGGGCAGGGATGAGAATGGGCTCTTGGGAAGATTCTGGTGCCCAAATGGAGACCAGCCGAGAATCTTGTTAGGAGACCCCAGGCTTGCTGTGATGAGAATTCTCCTGGGGGGGAGGAATCCCATGGAGCCTTCAAGATGGCTGGGGGACCACCTGAAAATGAGCTTCTGTGTGCCTCAATTTGCCAAATTCAGAATCCCTTCGGACGGGTTAGAAAATATCTGTTGTGCTCTTTTTGGGGGTCAAACACATTCTATTTTATCTTTCATGTCTCAGACAGTTTCCTTTCCTCTTTAAAAATCTTTTCCCTCCCCCACCTTCTTTCTACTTTAGTTCTGTCAAGGCTTTGTTATTTCAACCCATTCCTACTTGGTTTAATTGCTACATCGATTTTTTTGAGAAAGCCCAGAGTCACTGTGATTTCTGTCCTCCCTCCCCCACCTTCCCCACTAAATTTGATGTCTTTTAAGACAAGCTTTTTTATTTTCCATTCTTTCCTCTGGGTCCCTGTGGTTGTTTCTTTCTTCACATAGCCATCATTTTTAACTTTCTCTACATTCCTGTTAAATTTGAGGTGGTAACAACTGCCCACAGTGGAATAAATGCTCAGCATCATTGTGCTCTAGTGTTCTATATATTTTTTGGAAGAGAAATCTGTGAACACGTCTCAGCTCTCCAGGATCTCTGTTAGAAGAACAGCAAGACTTTTTACGGCCCAACCTGGGAGTTAGGAACACAGGGAGCTGCTTTTGGCACCAGCTGAGTGTCACAAAGTGCATAGTGCAGGGCTGCTCAGTGGTGGCTATGGATAAAACATTAAATGCCATCCTGTCTGTCTAGCATATATCCACTCATTGCATCCTACTGGTGACCCCAAAGAAGAATGAGCCCAATCTTGACTCCCAGAAGGTCCAAGTTCATAGTGGTATCTCCTGGGTTGTACCAAACAGGAGTGAGAGACATGGAGCCTGGGGGTGGGGTGGGGTGGGGATGGGGCAGGCTTGATTGTTCATGTTTTCATAAGAGAGGAGGAGTCGAAGGGTAAACCCTGCTCCCTGAATCTGAAGGTAGGAGAGAAGCCACTTGGCTAGAGCTCCCTCCATTCCAGGTGATGTTTGTGGTTTAGGGGTCCTAGCTGGAAGATAGGTCAGGTGGACTGGCTGTTTCTACAAGGAGGAGTGATATAAGGGAGTGGAGGAAATAGGTGACTGGAAGAGAGTGAACACAGGGGCAAATTGCTCAATAAGGGATATACATGCGGGGCTCCAAAGGAGAGTATCGATATGGGAAACCCCAGAAGGCCTCAGCAGTGAGGCCTCAATCCACGTGTGGTGTGGGGGCACAACATCTGGGGGACAGTCTGCCCAGGTGGCTTTGAAATAAGCGTTTGAGCTCTTCCAGTGAGAGCTGCTCACACCTTCATTAAAAACAAAGCCTCTGCCATGGAATACTATGCAGCCTTAAAGAAAGATGGAGATTTTACCTCTTTTGTGTTTACATGGATAGAGCTGGAATATATTCTTCTTAGAAAAGTATCTCAAGAATGGAAGAAAAAATATCCAATGTACTCAGCCCTAAAATGAAGCTAATTTATAGCTTTCATATGAAGGCTAAAACCCAATTATAGCACAAGAATACAGGGAAAAGGGAAAGGGAGGGGAGGGGAG
>CAUYON010046579.1:0-11276 GCA_963573935.1 Arctocebus calabarensis
ACTAGGGAGGCTGAGGCAAGAGAATCGCTTAAGCCCAAGAGCTGGAGGTTGCTGTGAGCAGTGTGACGCCACGGCACTCTACCCAGGGCGATAAAGTGAGACTCTGTCTCTACAAAAAAAAAAAAAAAAAAAAAAAATTAATATAAGAATATATTTCACAAACAACACTATGAACTGAGACTCTGGAAACTTTAACAAGGCTGAAGGAAGAACTTGACGTCTTCAGGACTGTACGCTTGGATGGATGCTGTACAGTAGGACTAATCACAGGGCAGACCTGTGCAACACATTTACATGGCAACCCTTCCTGAGGAGCTTAACCAAACCTTTAACTTCAGTGTTCACTCATTCCACACAGTAAAACACAAATGAAAGTTAAAAACACTCAATGTTATTTATAAACAGAGTATGTAACAGAAAAGAAAAAGAGGATTCTTCTTGTAATATTTAAAACAAGACTCACAGCACCGAGCTAACCAACTGAGGTAAACATAATCATTTTTTATCTTCTCACTTTGGATCAAGAGGAACACCTGCAAGAAGAGGAAAGAAAGGGAATCAATACAGAATTGTTTTGCAATAAAATATCCATTATTGTTTTGTCTTAGATTGATAATCACTGTAGCCTTAGAGACAATCAAAGTCTACACAGGGATAGGCACGGTGGCTCATACCTGTAATCCCAGCACGTTGAGAGGCCAAAGTGGTAGGACTGCTTGAGGTCTGGAGCTTGAGACCAGCCAAAGAAACACAGTGAGATCCTATCTCTATAAAAACTGGAAAAATTAGCTGGGTGTTTAGATGTACACTTGTAATCCCAGCTATATGAGAGGCTAAGGCAGGAGGATCACTTGAGCTGAAGACTTTGAGGTTGTAGTGAGTTATCATGATGCCACTATACTTAATGCAGGGCAACAGAGCAAGACCCTGTCTCCAAACAAATATATTTCATTTAATTAAAAAATTCTAGGGCGGTGCCTGTGGTTCAGTGAGTAGGGCGCCAGTCCCATATACCGAGAGTGGCAGGTTCAAACCCAGCCCCAGCCGAACTGCAACCAAAAAATAGCCGGGCGTTGTGGCAGGCGCCTATAATCCCAGCTACTTGGGAGGCTGAAGCAAGAGAATCATCTAGGCCCAGAAGCTGGAGGTTGTTGTGAGCTGTGACACCACAGCACTCTACCAAGGGCAACAAAGTGAGACTCTGTCTCTAAAAAAAAAAAAAAAAATTTTATATAGGCTTCTAAAAGTAAAGAAAAAAATTGTGATATCTTTAAATACTTCACTCAGAAATTGATATTATAAGCTGACAAAAGTTGGCAAGGATACAAAAGATCTGAACAGAATAATTAACTCTATGATACATATTCTTTTTAAGCTTTCATGGCAATGTTATGGGGCAGTAGGGCAAGTCTCAACAAATGTTAAAAAGGACTGGTGTCATAGAGTCACAATACAATTAAATTAGGTGGCGTCTGTGGCTCAAGGAGTAGGGCGCTGGCCCCATATACCAGAGGTGGCAGGTTCAAAACCAGCCCTGGCCAAAAATAAAAATAAAAAAAAAAAAATACAATTTAAAAATCAAAATAAATAAATAAATTGACATTCACTGAGCTGTCTACCTACACTTTGTGTACTTTTCTTTTCTTTTCTTTTTTTTTGGAGACAGAGTCTCATTATGTCACCCTCAGTAGAGTGCCCAGGGCATCACGGCTCACAGCAACCTCAAACTCTTGGGCTTAAGTGATTCTCTTGCCTTACCTCCCAAGTAGCTTGGACTATAGGCTCCCATCGCAACACTCAGCTATTTTTTTTGTTGTTGTTGCAGTTGTCATTGTTGTTTAGCTGGGTTCGAACCCACCAGCTTCAGTGCATGTGGCTGGCATGGTAACCACTGTGCTACGGCACCAAGCCCAATTTGTATACTTTTCTGCACTTATGGTATATTTCTTTTTTTTTTTTTTCCTTTTTGTTGCAGTTTTTGGCCGGGGCTGGATTTGAACCCACCACCTCCAGCATATGGGGCTGGTGCCCTAATCCTTGAGCCACAGGCACTGCCCCACTTATGATATTTATTTCTATAAAATTCATCAAAAAGGGAGAACATTAACATGGTTGTAAAATCTATATCTATTCACATTGTATTTTTTTTTCCTGTTTTTTAGAGATTGAGTCTCATTAGATTGCTCAGGCTGGAGTGCAATGGCATGATCATAACTCAATGCAGGCTCACACTCCTGGGTTCAGGCGTTCATTCTGCCTCAACCTTTGAGTAACTGGGACTACAGGAATGTGGCACTATGCTCGGCTGCACACCATACTTTTTAATGTAAATGAAAAACAAAAGACGCTTTAATAATCCTTTATCCTTGACCATTTCATTTTGGTGAGAAAAAGATAGAATGTTTTTATGTAGAATCATTCAAATGCCTTCAAAAGCACATACCCACCTCTTCACCCTCGCTGGTATTTCCTGTTGCAGCTTTGGCTTGGGCATAATTAAAATTAAAGATGTCATCATTATAGAAGTAACTCTGAAACACATCCCAAGAACAAATCATACTGAGCATTAACATACAAAATGTGAAACTACCAGTTATATCAGATAAACAAAAATAATCTTAAGGAATTAGCTAATGTCACCAATGCCACCAGAGAAAAAGGGTCATCTCTAATGGTATCCAACCTATCCTAACATGCCATATATATATATATATAATTTTGTATATAAGTTATATAGATTATTCTATACTGACCTTAAATGAGTTGAGGTAAATTAAGACATCATCAAATTGCTTAAGCAGGAAGAAACAGGAAGCCATGCACTGTCTCCCTGGTATTGTATCTGAAATGGAGGGGAAAAAGAAATCACATGTATTCATGAAACTAAAAGTTCTCTTTAGCCAAAAATTGAATTATTTTATAATTTAGAATTAGGAATATATTCTAAGACATCTTTCTGGATTCTTAAATTATAGATTCATTTCCATGGATGAAACTCCAACATAATGAAGGTCATGGTATTTGAGAGTGACCAATGATCTCTCTGGGGTTTAACTTCCAGAGTTCAAAATGAACATATGACATGCAGGTACACTGGCTACAGTAGTCCCCAGATTGTTTTCCAGGGCTTTGATTCTCTCATCCAACTCTAATGCCTGCACATTCAGTTAATGTGGGTTGGTCTCTATCATCAGTTGTACAAGACAACCTAGCACTTCTAATCACAAATGGAAAAGTAATTTTCCATGGAACCATCTGATTCTGATCCTGATTCAACTTTTTGTCTGATATTTATTTTAGGTGGTGGTTAATATAACCATCCACTCTTGCCACTGGCATTCCTAAGACTCCTTCACCTAGTCAATGTTTTTCCCATAGTAGTTATCACAATCTGATATACTACATAATCTGTTTATGTACTGTTTCCAGTCTGCCTGTCCAACTAGACTGTAATCTCCTCAAGAATAAGGAATTTTATATGTTTTGTATATTGCTATATTCTTAACACCTCAATAAATAGTTGTTCTATAAATGAATAAATAGAATGGAGAAAGGAGATATTATTCAATACTATTGGTAGAAAATTGTGAATTTCCAGGAATAAAAAGAGTATTTATCAATCAGTTCAGCATGAAAACTGTTAGTCAGAATAGAAGCTGGCCACAGACAGGTAGTACAGGCAGCCGCACTGGTTCATACCAGCTGTCAGCCCTTTTATAGCCCTTTCTCAAATCTTTCACAGAATCTTGACTGGTGAAATCAATACTTTCATAATAAAAATGAAGTCACAAGACCATTAGTGGAAAATATAGGTGAACGTTACATATAGCTGAAAGTGGTGGTAAGAAAGTATTTTCTAAGCTTGGTACTCATGTAAGAAATAATTATGAAAAGATAAGCTAATTATAATTTTAATATTTTTATATAGAAAAAATACTATAGGCAGTTTCAAGACTATATATATTTGTTGTTGTTGTTGTTTGTTTGTTTGTTTTGCAATTCGGCTGAGGCTGGGTTTGAACCAGCCACCTTCAGTATATGGTGTCGGGGCCCTACTCGCTGAGCCACAGATGCTGCCCGGATTCAATTTTTTTAAAACTCACATATAGAGTAAATTTATTTTCTTTATTTATTCTCTCATTCCACTTTAGCTGAGTCATTTAGAAGAGTTAATTCCAATATTCTCTCCTATTCCTGATCTCCTACTTCATAATTCAAAGCCTATTAGATATATTCCTAGACAGCAAATCAAACTTCACTGTCCATATATGCCCAACACCAGTTATGAATTGTGCTTATAAGTACAGATTTCAGACACACCACATTCACTAGCTGATCCTCCCACCAGCTGGAAGAACTGCTGGGCAATTTTCATATGATCCCTCTGAAAAACAAAACAAACAAAACAAAAAATAAAGGAATAAGGATAAGGTAGAAGTATTTTATTTGTATTAGACTTTATGGTTCTAACATATTTGCCAGGATTAACAGATACCCTTGTTTTAAATCCTGCCCAAAATAATACTAATTCTAGGCCGGGTACAGTGGCTCATGCTTGTAATCCTAGCACTCTGGGAGGCAGAGGCAGGTGAACTGCTTGAGCTCACAAGTTTGAGACCAGCCTGAGCAAGAGCAAGACCTTGTCTCTAAAAGATAACCAGGAGTTATGATGGGCGCCTGTAGTCCCAGCTACTCTGGAGATTGAGGTAAGAGGATCACTTGAGCCCAAGAGTTCGAGTTTGAGGTTGCTGTGAGCTATGATGCCTTGGCACCCTATCCATGGTGACAAAGTGAAACCCTGTCTCAAAAATACAAAAACAACGGTGGTGTTGGGTAGGGTGCCAGCCACATATACCCAGGCTGGCAGGTTCGAATCCAGCCTAGGGCCAGCTAAAACAACAATGACAACTGCAACACAACAAGAAAAATAGCCAGGTGTTGTGGCAGACGCCTGTTCTCCCAGCTACTTGGGAGGCTGAGGCAAGAGAATTGCTTAAACCCAAGAGTTTGAGGTTCTCTGAGCTGTGATGCCACAGCACTCTACCCAGGGTGACAGCTTGAGACTCTGTCATAAAAAAATAAATAAAAATAATCCTAATTCTTCCCCCACCCCCCTACCAATTCTTTTTTTTGAGACAGCTCACAGCTCTCCAACTCCTGGGCTTAAGCAATTCTCTTGCCTCAGCCTCCCAAGTAGCTGGGACTACAGGCCCCTGCCACACACATAGCGTTTTTTTTTTTTTTTTTTTTTTGGTTGTTGTTGTTTAGCAGGCCTGGGCTGGGTTCAAACCCACCAGGCCCAGTGCATTTGGCTGGTGCCCTAACTACTAAGCTACAGGCACTAAGCCCTTAATTCTTTTTTTTTTCTTTTTTTTTTGGAGACAGAGTCTCACTTTATCACCCTCAGTAGAGTGCCACAGCATCACACAGCTCACAGCAACCTCCAATTCCTGGGCCCAGGCGATTCTCCTACCTCAGCCTCCCGAGTAGCTGGGACCACAGGTACCCGCCACAACGCCTGGCTATTTTCCTGCTGCAGTTTGGCCAGGGCTGGGTTTGAACCCGCCATCCTCAGCATATGTGGCCAGCACCCCACTCACTGAGCCACAGGTGCTGCCCCGCCCCTAATTCTTATTAGTATAAAAAACTTAAACTGAATTAAAAGCTATGCAAGGTCAGATAGATAAGAAGAAAAAAATTCAGCCTCCCAATTCTATTCTGAAATTATGTTCATTAAATGAAATCATTCATTCATTCACTTATCAAATATTTATTGGTCTGGTACTATATATTAGACCTTAGAATAGGAGCTATGGATATAACAAGAATTATTTATTAAAATCATGTATTCGTTTATTAAGTATTTACTGCCCATGTACAATATCATATAAGGCATTGTAGAGTGAGTTAGAGAAAAAAATATTTATATCTTGCTTTGTTGCAAAAAGAACAAAGAATGCTCTATTAACATGGGCAAGAGCTTAATTTTATACAATGTTTTGCGGTTTATAAAAAGCAATGAAGGGCTCGGCGCCTGTGGCTCAACCGGCTAAGGCACCAGCCACAGACACCGGAGCTGGCGGGTTCGAATCCAGCCCGGGCCCGTCAAACAACAATGATGGCTGCAACCAAAAAATGGCCAGGTATTGTGGCGGACGCCTGTAGTCCCAGCTACTTGGAAGGCAGAGGCAGGAGACTCACTTGAGCCCAGGAATTGGAGGTTGCCGTGAGCTGAGATGCCATGGCACCCTATCCAGGGTGCAAGCTTGAGGCTCTGTCTCAAAAAAAAAGCAATGAAGATACAATTTCATCCATTTTGCAGATGCCAAAATTATAGCTTAGACATGTGCAAGATTAAAAAAAATTCACTGTAAATAAAAATGAAGCTTTGTAATAATTCTTTTACTTGTTCTAAAATAAAAACAATTTTGAAAATTGGGCTGTTAAACAAAGTAGAAATTTTTAGGATTAAAGCTTCTTTTTGTTTCTAAATAATATTCAATTCTTACAGTGAAATCTGGATTGAAGCATACAGAGAAATAAAATTGACTACAGAAAACCCTATTGCTGGTTACATTTTGATATTTATTTTGATCTTTTACACAGACCTGCAATTCTGCAAACCACAGATTACTGGTAATTTCATACTCACTGAACCCATTTCCTGGCCAAGGGCTGCATTAACCACTCCTTTGAGGATATACTCCTGGAAACATGGAATAACACTGATTAGTTTAAGAGTAATGTGGAATTATCAGATAATTGCAAACAGGCCAAAACATTTATTCTCTTATCAAAAGTCTCAGATAATATTCCTAGATTGACATATACAGTCTTTCCTAGAATTCTACAAGCAGGAAATTTCCCTAATAAGCCTCCCAGTTATATTTCCAAAGTTTCACTTTCAACTGAACTTTGTTAGTAAAAATGTAAAACATTCTCAATTACCTGAGGGGTAGTAGGTTCCAGATCCTTAATTAAATTATAAGCTTCTTGTACATCATCTGAAATACAAGAAATAAGTAGCTATAGTAGTCTATACTTCAGCAAACTCTTCTGAAGTAGTTTCCCAAAAGACAAAATCCTTCAGTACTCAGATTATTCATGGGAAATAGTATCTGTTTTCTTATTTTCCACCAAGTCCGTTATTGAGTAGTTATCCTGAAGATAACCAAATATCCTCAGAAAATCCATATTAAGCCATGAAACATCTTAAAAAATGCTCAAGCTAAGAATATGGACAAGGTGATATAAGCCAATGGCATTGTATGTAGATATGAACAATGATTTTATTTTTTAAAAAAGAGATACAGATTAAGTATATAGGAATAAAATGACATGAAGTTTAAAAAATTTCTGGGCGGTGCTCGTAGCACAGTGGTTATGGCACTGACCACATGCACCAAGGGGGGCGGGGTCAAACCCAGCCTGGGCCAGCTAAACATCAATGACAACTGCAACCAAAAAATAGCCGGGCATTGTGGCTGGTGCCTGTGGTCCCAAGCTACCTGGGAGGCTGAGGCAAGAGAATAACTTAAGCCCAAAGAGTTTGAGGTTGCTGTGAGCTGTGATGCCACAGCACTCTTCTGAGAGTGACATAGTGAGACTCTCTCTCAAAAAAAAAATTCAGGAACAGGCTCGGCACCCATAGCACAGTGGTTACAGTGCCAGTCACATACTCTGAGACTGGTGGGTTCAAACCTAGCCATGCGCCTGCTAAACAACAACTGCAACAACATAAAAAATAGCTGGACGTTGTGGCAGGTGCCTGTAGTCTCAGCTACTGGGAGGCTGAGGCAAGAGAATTGCTTAAGCCCAAGAGTTGAAGGTTGCTGTGAGCTGTGATGCCATGGCATTCTATCGAGGGCAACATAATGAGACTCTGTCTCAAAAAAAATTTTTCTTTCAGGAACCAAAAAGGGGGTGTTGAATGAAAAGACATGGGGAATATATTGAAAATTGTTAAATGTAGGGTATTTGGGTGTTCATTGTACTATTTATTTATTTTGAGACAAGAGTCTCAATCTGTCACCCTGGGTAGAGTGCTGTGAATTCTTCATACATGATAAAATTAATTTATAAAATATATTTGCTATTTCTTTACTTTGTATCCCAAAGCTATTTCTTTTTTGTTTATATATCACGTAGAGAGGGCTGCTTACAAGTTCATTTCCTTATTTTAATAGACACTTACATTTTCCTCAGTGAGGAATATGTTGTCTGATTGATTTCTACCATGCACGAAAAAGGCCCACACTGTTAGTCCAAGGTCCATGACAGAGTGCCACCACCAATGCATGGTAGTTACTACTTTATACTCATAACTGTTACAAAAGATGGCTCTCAGCATTATCTAACAATTTTAACCTTACTTAGGGGCAAAATGTGTACATAGCACATTCTATTTGAATCAAGTATTTATTATAAGAAGCCTGGCATAAACAAACAGAAAGGCAGACAATCAGAGCAAATAAAATATTTAATTATTATTTTTTAAAAAGACATAGAAAATATGGATGTACACTATGTATAGGGAGAAACTAGAATAAGAAAGAAGAACTACAAAGGAAGGGGAGGAAAAACAATGAAAAACTACCAAAAAAGAATGGATAGAGAGCAAAAGAAACAAAGAAAAATGGAAGGAAGGAGTAGAGAGTAGGAAGCAACAGAAGAGGAAAGAGGATTAAAAAAAAAAAAGGCACAACCAAAAGGCACTGATAAACCTGTTCTGTCCTATGAACTTGTTGCAAACATATTTTTGAAAGTATTATGGATTTCAATATGGAAGCAAGTAGTTTGATCAGATTAAATATTCTTTTTTTTTTTTTTTTGAGACAGAGCCTCAAGCTGTCGCCCTGGGTAGAGTGTCGTGGCGTTACAGCTCACAGCAACCTCCAGTTCCTGGGCTCAACCGAGTCTCCTGCCTCGGCCTCCCAAGTAGCTGGGACTGCAGGCGTCCGCCACAACGCCCGGCCATTTTTGTTTTTGGTTGCAGCCGTAATTGTTGTTTGGCGGGCCCAGGCTGGATTCGAACCCGCCAGCTTAGGTGTACGTGGCTGGCGCCTTAGCCCACTGAGCCACAGGCGCCGAGCCGAGTTTTTTTCTTTTTT
Organism: Arctocebus calabarensis; assembly: GCA_963573935.1. Classification (NCBI taxonomy): domain Eukaryota; kingdom Metazoa; phylum Chordata; class Mammalia; order Primates; family Lorisidae; genus Arctocebus; species Arctocebus calabarensis. Next base: position 9,111 of record CAUYON010046579.1, read on the forward strand.
TGAGATAGAGTCTCAAGCTGTCACCCTGGGTAGAGTGCCATGGCGTCATAGCTCACAGCTCTAACTCTTGGGCTCAAGTGATCCTCCTGCCTCAGCCTCCCAAGTAGCTAGGACTACAGGTACCAGCCACAACACCTGGATGGTTTTTCTATTTTTAGTCTCAGTTTTGCTTAGGCCAGTCTCGAACTTCTAAGCTCAAGCAATCCACCTGCCTCAGCCTCCCAGGGTGTTGGGATTACAGGTGTGAGCCACTGAGTCCAGCCTTTGTTTTGTTTTTTAAGTGAAAGTGAGATTTCTTCAGAAACCGTAGAATATTAGAAAGTCTACTCCACAGAGCAGAGGCAAATTTTCCCTGCAGAAGAAGACCGGTCAGTAGAAGCATCTTGAAAAACTCTAGTAACATATCACAGCCAGGATACTAACATCATAGACACAATCTATCCTCTTCTGCAGGATTCCTCAGTTCTGTACACACCCATTGACGTGTGTGTACATTTGTGTATTGAGTTCTTGTTTTTGGTTTTTGTTTTTCTTTGAGATAGTGTCTACCTCTGTTGCCCTGGGCTAGCGTGTGGTGGTGTCATCATAGCTCACTGCAGCCTTGAATTCCTGGGCTCAAATGACCCTTCTGCCTCAGCCTCCCAAGTAGCTGGGACTACATGAATGTGCCACCACAACTGGCTAATTTTTCTTGTTTTTTGTACAGACAGGGTCTCACTATATTGCTTGACTGGTCTCAAACTCTTGACCTCCAGGCTTACCCTCCTGCCTCAGCCTCCCAAAGTGCTGGGATTATAGGCAGAAACCACAGTGCCCAGCCCTAATATATTTTTTAAACATGTACTTCTTTTGCTTTGTGTCAGCCCTAAGCAGTGATATCCATAAAATCATAGTTTTTTGGACCAGTCATAGGTCTTGCTAGAAATTACAAAAATACATTTACATATTATATATGATGTATATAATATATATTAAAATAACGAATGCTCATTTGGGCTCCTTGGGAGTAAAGGAGGCCCAGCTCCCCTTTGGGGACACTGCCTGGGGGCTGGCCTGGCCTACCCCTGTGTAGCTGGCTCTTCCCCTCCCTTTTCCATGGTTCTCAGGAGGACCCTCTCCATGTCCCTAACCCCGTGTACATCTTGTGTAGAAATTTCCAAGCGAGAGGAAGTGGAGGCGGTGACAATTGTGGAGACACCACCTCTAGTGGTGGTGGGTGTGGTGGGCTATGTGGCCACACCTCGAGGTCTGCGGAGCTTCAAGACCATCTTTGCAGAGCACCTCAGTGATGAGTGTCGCCGCCGATTCTACAAGGACTGGTAAGCACTGTCCTTGAGTGGGCTATACCAGGAATGGTGGGACCACCGGGGTTGGGTGCCAGAAGCTCTAGCTCTGTGCTGAAATGATGGGGGCGGACAGGAGGAGAGTTGTCAACAGTATAGGGAGCATAGTAAAATATTGAATGTGTGTGTGTGTTTGGTCCTTCACTCGATTACAGATGAGTACTAGAGGGCTGAAAAGGCAATTAGGATTGGGGAGAAAGAGGCAGCAGATAGTCTAATCCTTAGGATTAATTCAAAGTCTAATTTGATGGAATGTTAGAGTTGGCTCTGAGCTTCCTAGCAGCCAGAGTAAAAAGGGAAACAGCAAACTGAAAAGCTCTTGTACAAAGAAAGAAAGATATTCTCAGGCCTCAAATCTTCCCTGGCTCTAAATCCTGAAAGGGAAGGGCTAGCTGTCTGGGGAAACAGCCCCCTCAAAGAGGCAGAGGAACAGCTCAGCCCTGACCCTCTTTGGGAGGTGACAAGCTTGTACCCCAGAGTCTGAGCAGGGTGTGTGACCAGAGTCTCACTGGCTGCCTCTTGAGTCTCTCTGCTGTAGTGGCCTGTGTGTTCTGGGAGGACTGGTTGAGCGGAGCCTGTTGAGTGCTCAGCACAGAGGGAAATGCCAACCGTCTTGTTTTCACCATTTCTATTAACAGTTTGCCCCTCACCCAGGGGCTTTTTTTTTTGAGACAGAGCCTCAAGCTGTCACCCTGGATAGAGTGCAATGGCATCACAGCTCACAGCAACCTCCAATTCCTGGGCTCAAGCGAGTCTCCTGCCTCCGCCTCCCAAGTAGCTGGGACCACAGGCGCCTGCCACAACGACCGGCCATTTTTTTGTT
>CAUYON010046580.1:0-44865 GCA_963573935.1 Arctocebus calabarensis
TGTAGTCCCAGCTACTCGGGAGGCTGAGGCAAGAGAATCGCCTAAGCCCAAGAGCTGGAGGTTGCTGTGAGCAGTGTGATGCCACGGCACTCTACCCAGGGCGATAAAGTGAGACTCTGTCTCTACAAAAAAAAAAAAAAAGAGAGATTGATAATGTGTGCAAAGAGAGGAAGGAGGAAGGGACTCAGGCCAGAAGCCATTTCCTCAATCACACTTACCTATCAGGCCACTTGCCCCCTTTTGTGGAAGAATGGGGGAAAGGATGTGAGTATTGGGAGGAAGTTCCTCCCAGTAGAAGCTGAAGGAGTGGGGAAGAGTGTGCCTCCCTCTCATCTTGTTCCTTCTGGTCCCTGGCCCCAGCCTGCCCTGCTCCCTGAGGTGACGAAGATGGGGTGGGTGTCAGCACAGAGTAAGCAGCACCAATCAAGCTCCCAAGATGGGGATGCCCAGGGCAGAAATGCTGCACAGAGAATGTGGAAGGCAGTGGCGGTTAGCCAGGTTACTTTTTGTACTGTTCTTCAACCATTTATTGAGTGTCTATTATATGTCAGGGTGGCCTTCCATAAACAGTAGTCACAATAACATTGATTATGCACTCAGCATATGCCAGGCACTGTTCTAAATGTTTTATGTGCACTGACTCATTTAATAGTACATGTTTGTTGATTGCATGTGTGCACTCAGTGCAATCCCTAGATTCTAATGTCTGTGAGAGCCAGCCCACAGGTGGTCACAACTCTGTGTCCTCTTCCTGCAGGAGATCCCCATGAACTTTGTGGATCCAAAAGAGTATGACATCCCTGGGCTGGTGCGGAAGAACCGGTACAAAACCATACTGCCCAGTGAGTACTCACAGTCTCCAGGGCATGGGCCACGCACCTTCATCTGGGTGCCCCTTTGCCCGAAAAGTTGGGCCTCCAGGGATGATGGGACAATCACCACTGGAGGAGAAGAGATAGAAACCTGGGAGATGAGCAGTGAAGAGGTGGGAGTTCCCACCCTGGTGAGAGAAGAGGCTAGTCCATTCCCTCACAGAGTACTCTGGACCTTTGCCCTGCATGGCCAAGTATTGTTTGGGGCCCATAGAAATCTCAAGAGAAAGGGTGGTGATAACAACTCCTAGCCAGTGAGGTATGGTGACAGAAAGGTGTTTCACATCCCTTATCTCTTCAGAGTAGGCATATTCTAAGGAGAGGAAATTGAGGTTCAGAGAGGTTAAGGGGCTTACCCACAGTCGCACAAGTACAGAGCTGGATTTCAACCCAAGGCCTCTGTGACTACAGAATCAGGCTCTTTGTCTACATTGTAAGTCCCCTACCAGATAGATCCATCCCACAGAGGAGTGAACTACCTCTGTTAGGTAGTAAGTTCCTCATCACTCCATGTGTTCAAGTGAGGCTACATGAGCCTCAGAAGGTATCAGAAGGTTTTTCTTCCTTTGGAGGCAGTTACACCAGGTGACTTGATGTTGCTCTTTCAGCCCCAGGGTGTGTCATTTTTCAGGTGACTTTCATCAAGCCCTTGTCTTCCTGCCACCCATGCCAAGTTCTAGCCCAGGCCCCAGGGCTCACTTTCAGGTGACTTGTTGAAAGATAATCCCTGAAAACCTACTCCACTCAGTTTGTGGAGTAGCAAGGCTTTAAAAAAGCAGTTTTGCCATCAGCATCTCTGACAACATATAAGATGTCATGACTTATTTTTAACTTTTAAAATATCGACTTGTAGTTCCTATGGTTACAGAGTCTCTAGGTAGTTCTGGTTAAACAGAGTGCCATTTAAGGCCAGGATGCATTATTCAGGACTGCTCACCTCTTCCCTCATCTTGCCCTCCCTCTCCCAACCATACCTGGATGGAGCTCAGGGCTAAAGACCTAGAACCCAGGGCTTTGCTGGCTGTTCAGAGTGGCCACTGGAGGGAGATGGAAGCAGGCGATGATTCACATGATCCCCACCAGGTTGCTGAGATGCTCAAGCCACCTCCAGCCATCGCCAGAGCCTTGAGATCCCCAAAGCCAACAAGGAATCTTGGCTGTGTTGAGCAAGAATTGACCCTACACCCTCTGAGCCTGGATTGGGGGCCAGAGAGAGGTCGGGTTTGGCAGAAGCTGCCTCTCAAATCTAGGACATGCTGAGGTTTGTTCTCTCATTCACTAGACACACATTTCCTCAGCTTCTGCCTCTGGGGCTGGAGAATCTAGATGTGAATAAGACACAGACTTTCTGCACAAGGACCTCCCAGTCTAGTGGGAGAGACAGGCCTATGCACAGTTATAGTCAAGCGACCAGTAGCCCCGCAGGAAGCATTGGGAATAAGATGCAGAGGAGGAATTTCTATCCCTTTCACCACTGCATCCCAAGCACTAAAACAGTACCAGAACACAGTAGACATTCAGCACCTGCTTGAATGAAATCATGAATATCTCTCAAAGCTAGCTCCTCCTCTCCATCCTCACTGCCAAATGACCTTTCCAGGGGTAGGGCTTTCACATTCCCCAATTCCAGGGGCCACCATTTACATAGACGCCCCTCGAGTTGTGCCAGGTAGGGTAGCCCTGTGATCCTTGATACCTCTCAGTTGAATCATCTCAGTAATCTCCTAACTGGTCTGTTGACTTACATAGCCTCCTCCCTCTCCATCTTCTAACCTTGCCACCAAAATGATAGAGAACAGAAATCTAATAGTGTGATTGTCTTCCTTATCATCATTGCCCCCGTCGTAATCCTCGGGTTTAGGTCCTGCTGTCCAACCATGGTTTATAAGACCTTTGTCATCTGGTTCCTCTCCTCACTTCTCACCAGTCCCTACCTTGCTCTGAGCACTAGAATCCCACAGGACGATATTCCCTGCAGACAAGGAGAAGGGAAATGGCCCAGGAAGAGAATATCCCACTTCTCTCTGCTGCTGGCTACCCAAAAGCACCCCTCCCACTTATCCTCACTCCTCTCCCTACCTGCTAGCCTCTATGCCCTTCTACAAGAACTGCCCCACCTTCCCAAATCACCTGCCAGAACCCCAGGAAATGGAGCTGGGGCAAGAAAATGTCTAGGGAGAAGAGGCTTGGGCATATCCCCTTTCCTGTTCTTCCTACTATGTTTAGAGTCCTTTTTATCCGTTAATGTATTATAATAATAGCAATAATAACTACCTGCCATACAGTGCTTACCACATGTTAGTCTAACTTAATGACTAAAGGCTCACCTTTTTCAAAATAAGTGAGGTCATTGTGGAAGGCGTAGCCCCAGTTTACAGGTAAGGCACAAGGAGATTAAGTAAATGGCCCACACTGACACTGTTAAGTCAAAGAACTAGAATTTAAAGGCAGGCTTTCTGGCTCAATGGTATGGACTCTTAATGACTCTCCTCTACTGCCTTTGAGAGCCCAAAATGTGCACACCTGAAGTGCCTTTAGTTCGGCCCTCCCTATTATAGGAGAAAAAACTTAAGGGATAAGACAATGGGGCTGTTAACAAAGCTAGACCAGAACCCAGTACTCTGGGCCCCCAGCTAGCTTTCCCTGCCTGTCCCACAGACCTCCCAATCTCAGTCTCAGACTCTGAAGGCTGACAGAATAGTCAATACAAGGAGGCTCTGGCTGGAACAAAACAAAATCTACTCCAGGAAAAAGAACAGGATGTTACAGGAATGTGTTTACTATGGGATTTGACGTGTAAATAGATTTTTTAAAAAAAGTCTTTGTGCACATGTGTCCACATAGCTAAGATCCTACAGTTTTCATTGTAGATTTGAGAGGCTTCACCCTTTTCATCCCAATAGTCTCCCTCAATTTTCTACCCCAAAATTTTTGTTTTTTTAAGAGATAGGGTCTAATTCTGTCATCCAGGCTTAGAGTACAGTGGTATGATCACAGACCACTGCAATCCCAAATTCTTAGGCTCAAGCGATCTTCCTGCCTAAGCCTCCTGAGTAGCTGGGACTACAGGTGCCTGTCACCACACCTGGCCAATTTGATGATGATGATGATGACGACAATGATAATGATGATAAAAAAGAATTATACAGATGAGGTCTCACTATGTTGCCCAGGATGGTCTCAAATTCCTTGCCTCAAGCAAGCAATCCTCCTGCCTTGGCTTCTCAAAGTGCTGCGTTATAAACATGAGCCATCACACCCAGCCATACCCCCCAAATCTTAACAGTTCTTTATATATTTAAAGCATTTTTACAGTTTATATAACACTTTCACATCTGTTTCCTCTTTTGTCTTCCTAATAACCCAAGGAAATAGGCATCTTTGCCCTCATTTTATAGGTAGGAAAACTGAGGCTTTGAAAGGCCGTGTGTTTTATAAGCATACTTAGAAGCCAATGACAGGCTGTACTCCAACTCTAGCTGCCTCCTCTGTCCAGAATCTGTGCCCTGGGTAATTCCTTTCTTGACTTAGCTTTCTCCTCTCCAGAACATAAGACACAGATAAGTATAAGGCAGCTTAAGGGGCACAGGCAAAGGGTAGTCACTGAGTCTATAGAAGTAGAGACCCAGGGCATCTTTCTCTCTCTGCTTTCATCCGACATCATCCCTGCCTGAATGGCCCACAAATGAGTCAATGTTTCATGACAGAACAAGGGAAGAAAAAAATGCTAAAGTCCCAGAAGAAATGTAGGTGCCCTGGAGTGGACCACAGAATGTGGGCTCTGCACAACAGGGCTCAGCTTCCAGCCTCACCTGTTTCCCCCTACCCAGACCCTCACAGCAGAGTATGTCTGACCTCACCAGACCCTGATGACCCTCTGAGTTCCTACATCAACGCCAACTATATCCGGGTATGTATCCCTATCCAACAGCCTCATCAAAGCAGAGTGCTGAGTTGGTGGGACCCACCCTCCAGCCTTGTCCCTAAGCTGGTGTGGCTCCTACCAGCCCCTGGGAGGAGCCTGAGTATGGGGAGTGGGCCTGAGGAGGGCTGCCTCTGACCCTGACCACCTGGACTTGGCTGGCCACAGGGCTACGGTGGGGAGGAGAAGGTGTACATCGCCACTCAGGGACCCATCGTCAGCACAGTGGCCGACTTCTGGCGCATGGTGTGGCAGGAGCATACGCCCATCATTGTCATGATTACCAATATCGAGGAGATGAATGAGGTAGGGACCTGCTTTGTGCCCTACACTGAGTTTCTCATTTACATATTAATCCTTAATAATGATGTTGGAGGTTGGTGGTATTCACTGCCAAGATGAGAAAATGTGAGGCTCCATGAGGTTAAGTCATTTGCACGAGGCCTCACAGAGAAAGGCAGAACTTGAGGCTGGGCACTCCGCCTCCAATGCAAGCAACCTTAAACACGACACTCTGCTGCCTCCCAGTCTGCCAGGACAGCTAATGGCTGCTTCCGTACCCATAATAGCCCATTTAATTGAATCCCTATAAAAGTTCTTCAAAATGGGTATTACGTCCATTTATTTTCCAGATGAGGAAACTGAGGTTCAGAAAAGGGAAGTAGTTTATAGGTTATGAAGCTGAGATTTAAACCCAACTCTCTGTAGCAGCAAACCTGTTGCCTTGTATATCTCTCCACTGCTCTGGAGGGGCACTGAGAAGGGAATGAGGTTGCATTGCAGCCTGGTCTGGGCTCCTACAGAAATGCACCGAGTATTGGCCAGAGGAGCAGGTGGTGTACGACGGTGTTGAGATCACTGTGCAGAAAGTCCTTCACACTGAGGATTACCGGCTGCGACTCATCTCCCTCAAGGTGAGGCCTGGGGCCGGGCTGGGAGGATGGAGTGTAGGAACTTAACTGGGGACTCCACCAAGAACAGGCCCCAAAGTCCACTGTAGCTGAAATAGAGGGCTGTGTAACTCTCGGCTTTTACTGATAAGTAGAGAAAGAAGGAGTGTGAATGGACTTAGGGGCCAGAGGCAGAGCTAAACCCATTATATGTTAGAAACCTCAGCTGCATTTATAATTATCATTCATAATGTCTTCTGCCTCTGCTTCAAATGTACCCCAGACCAGGACTATCTGGGTGAGTGGACTTCAGCAGCCTCCACTGTCCTTATAACTGAGGGCTCATTATAACTTTGAGATCTGCATAGAAATGTGTCTTGACCTGGGACTCGGGGTTTCTGGCCTGTAGTGACCAATCTTTCCACCAGAGGGCAGGCACTCCTTGCTGCTTTGAGGTTACACAGGGAGGCTGTGGTTACAGAAAATGGCAAAAAAAAAAAAAAAAAAAAAAAGGAAAACATAGAAAATATGAGCAATACAAAACATCCTGGAAGAGTGGAGGAAGGTATCCTCCCGCCCTGGAGTTGTGCTTCTTTTGGAATCAGTATAAGAAGAGACTGTGGAATCAAATTAGTGGGGGTTCTGTTTTTGAGAAAGGATAAGAAGGCAGAGCACCACTGTAATAATCTGGAAGGCTTGGAGGAGGTGAATCAGGCACTAGGAGGCTGAAGCACGATACAGAAACATTCAGGGAAGTCCATTGATGCTGACAACCTCAGGGTGCTATCACAGAAAATGAGCTCAAGGCTGAGACTTGTCCTTCTGAGCTGCTTTTTCCCTCAGTAGCATGCTGGGTAGGATGCAGGGGACACCTCAGCTACAGAGGACACAGCCAGCCTGAACAGCTTAGAGATGCAGGTCTTACTGGAAGCCACAAAGAACCAAGAAGGAAGGAGTAGAGGCTGTGGTATCTGTCACAGCCAGGTGACCGAAGGATCCAAAGAATGCTGCCTAAGTAGAAATTCCCCAGAAAGAGAGGCTGAGGTGAGGTGCAAGCTGCTTATCTTCTCAATACCATGGGGATGATTGGAAAAGAACCAGGGCTGAAGATATGAGGATATTTATTTTTGTCTATAAACCATCACAAGCACCGCCCTGGGCTGTTTGGCATTGGAGACAGGAAATACAGAGCTGTCCAAAGCCTGGACTCGTTCCTCAAGAAGTACCCACGAGATGGTAAATACTGAGTTAGGGATGGGTAAGGATCTGGAAGGACACTCAGCCAGCCCGTGTGCTCAGGGAGGGCTTTCTGGAAGTGGTGCTGCTATTGGGGTCATCAGGCATGACTAAGAGTTGACTAGGAACAAACAAATGGGGAGAGCATTCCCAAAAGAGAAATAAGTAAATATAAGGGCATGGAAGGTGGAACAATTGTGTGTGCACATGCTCCTGAGATTTTATATACAAACCTTTTGGAATATGGGAGCATCAAGTACAAGTATGCAGGGGCAGGAGATGTGCCTGGAAGGATAGACCCTGTAATGGGTGCCTTAGATGCCAGGCTAAGGAATATGGAGAGTGAATTTTATTTGGAGAGCAATGAGAGCCACTGAAGAGTGTCATAGTCTGTTCAGATGCTATAACAAAATATTACAGACTGAGTGGCTTATAAACAACAGGTTTATTTCTCACTGTTCTGGACACGGGGAAGTCCCAGATCAAGGTGGTGAGGGCACACTTCCTGGTTCATGTCCTCACATGGCAAAGGGCTGAGGAAGCTCTGGGGCCTCTTTTATAAGGGCAATCACCCCACTCATGAGAGCTCCACTCTCAGGACCACATCACCACCCAAAGGCCCTACCTTCAACTACCATCATGTTGGGGATTTGGTTTCAACCTGGGAATTTGGGAGAGACACAAATTAGTCCTCAGCCAAGGGTTTTGAATAGGAGAGCAGCATGTCCGGATTTGTATTGTAGACAGATCATGTTGACTCTGGATCTGGGCCAGTCAGGGATGAGGTAGAGATCTCATGCACTGTATTGATGATAAAGGTCAAGTGGTGGTGACAGTGGGACTTGGTGGGGGTGGTGAAAAGGCAGTAAAACTGGCAGGACTTAATAGAAGCAGATAGATAGAGGTGGGAATGGCAGGCAAAGCATAGCAAGGTAAGAGGAAGAGTCCTGGGGCTCTGGGTTATGTGACTAAAGGACAGCTAGCCCATTTGTTAAGATAAGGAACCCTGGAGACTAGTGAATTGGGGAAGGAGCTTTTGGCCTCTCTCAGATGATCCTGGAATTGTTGAGGCAGAACCAAAGAGAAGACCAATGCTAGTGCCACCAAGCAGCCCCCACTACCAGGCTGACTTTGGGTCTCTATTGGTTGCCAGTGGGTAGTGTGGCATAGACAGGAGGGGTTAGGAGTCCCATTCTCTTTCCATCCTGTGTCCATCCTCATTCCATCCCATCCCATCTCATCCTTATCTCATTCCATCTTATCTCTGGACTGGTTTGTGGGCTAAGAGTTCATACATATCTGGGATGGGCCTCTGTCTCCTCGACAGAGTGGGACTGAAGAGAGAGGCCTGAAGCATTACTGGTTCACATCTTGGCCTGACCAGAAGACCCCAGACCGGGCCCCCCCACTCCTGCACCTGGTACAGGAGGTAGAGGAGGCAGCCCAGCAGGAGGGGCCCCACTGTGCCCCCATCGTTGTCCACTGCAGGTGGGTCCTCCCAGCCAGGCACTGAAGCAGAGCACTCCCCCTCCCCTGGGCTTCCCCGCCCCTCTCCTCACCCACCCCCTCGGCCCTCAGTGCAGGGATTGGGAGGACTGGTTGCTTCATTGCCACCAGCATCTGCTGCCAGCAGCTACGGCATGAGGGTGTGGTGGACATCCTGAAGACCACGTGCCAGCTCCGTCAGGACAGGTTAGCCCATGGGCAGGGTGGGGACCCACGGGGGTGCTAGAGCCCTGGGGGCAGCAGGGAGAGACAGATGTGTGCCTGGGGGTGTGGGGCAGATGGAAACTGGGTATGGAGTGACAAGGAGTAGGGAAGACAGCTGGGTGGAAGAGCAGGATCCGGACAAGCCATAAACAGACTTGATGGACTGACAGCGGTGGGACATGTCATCTGTGTCTCTGACAGGAAGGGGAGAGGGCAATGGCTGGTCTCTCCAAGCTGCACAAGGATAAGGCCCCTAGTGTGCCTCACAAATGATTGCGCTCTGTGGGTTTGGGCCCCCGCCCGCGGCCCATCCTCAGTGAGCCCATCCCCACTGTGCATCTCTGCCTGGCAGGGGTGGCATGATCCAGACATGTGAGCAGTACCAGTTTGTGCACCACGTCATGAGCCTCTACGAGAAGCAGCTGTCCCACCAAGCCCCAGAGTGACAAGCTCCTCCTCCAAGGTCCTCTGGGCACTCACCCCAGCCTCCCAGGGCTCTGCCTCATGTCCTGGGCTTGCTCCCTGCCCTTACCCACTCCTGCTTCCTTCCTTCCTCCCTTCTGTCTGCTCCCTCCTGCTCTATTAGCCTCGGCCTGGCCCCTACCCCCCCAGCATAGATCTTCCTACTGTACATCCCGGGGAATGGGGGGAAGGGGAGGGATATGCCAGGCCAGGCCTGGGGCCCCGCGGCCTGACCCACAGCACTCAGGCCTGGTGCCTCAGTTTTTAACGATGGTTCCATCACTACTTGATCCAAAACATTTCTGTGCCGCACTCCTAGCGTCCTGCTGCAGCGTGTTCTGTTTGTCCATCTCTACTGTCTGTACCGGACACTGTGTCTCCTCAACCCAGGAAAGGGGTAATAAGCTCCAGCCCCTAAGCAGCCCAGGCAGAGGGGCCTGCCTTGGGCCCCATCTCGACTTCTCCCAACAGGAAGATTGCATTTTGTCCCAGTTATTGGGACCAGGAATGGGTGGGCACTGAGGACCTGGAGGTCAGGCATGGGGAGTTCCTGAGGGGCTGGCAGAAAGATCTCAACTGGGAGAAGTCTCTGGGTTGGGGTGGGCATCAAAGCCAGTGTGACCTCTGGGTAGCAGATGCCCTCAGGAGGCAATGACCAGTCTATGAGGCTTTGAAGAGGAAGGGGACAGATGAGAGTTGGGAACCCAGAGGACCTGGCCCCCAGTGGGGGGTGGGGGAGGGGTTTGAGGGGGTGGGAGTACTCAGCCCTAGATCTGTGTGAGACATTTCTCCCTGTCACTGTGGGAAAGCCTTCCCAGAAGTTGCTCCACGTGTGTTCCCATGTCTGCGTGTGTTGAGAGCCCATCAGCAGGGCATGCATGATTCTTTGGCAACGTGTGTTATCCTGGAGCCACGTGTTTTTATTGCTGACTTTAAATATTTATTCCACGGCAGAGAGACATTTGGTGTCTTTTTATAATTCGCTCGTGGTCATTGAATAGAGCAATAAATGGAGCATTTTGAGCAAAACTAACCACCTGGGTCTATGTGACTTTCCTCTGTCCTGCACTCCTGCCTCCCGGCCCCCAGTCTCTGGGCCTTCCTGGGCCAGCACACAGAGCCTGACCCTCACACTTACTGGCGCCCTTCGTGGATTTTGGGAGTATGGAGCAAATCCAAATCTGAAAAGCCAAAATAAGTCCATTCTGCAGGATTCTCACATACCCTCAGCCCCAGCCTAGCCAGGTGCTCTGGGCCATGGGGAGCCTCTAAGACAGGGGTGGAAGGCATCCAGGGAAGGCAAAGTGTCTGCCAGGCCACCCACACCAACAGATGGGCCACAAAGGCCAAGGCTGGAAGGGGATGTTCAGGTCACTCCTAGGGTCCTCCCTGTTGGCCAGACACTTACCCCATGTTAGTTCCACAAGTCCAAAGAGCAGCTGCAGGCCAGAAATTTCCCTTGTAAGGCCTGGGCCAATAGCAGCCCCTCCCAAGGGACCCAGGGAATCTGCCCTGTGGCCTTAGATCCTAAGTCGTCCTAGGCACTCTTGCTCTATTCTTATCCCCTGCCCCCCTGAGATGGAGCAAAAGTAGCTGTGATGCCACTGTTGGCAAGTGGGGGTCACCCCAGGACAGGAGGGTGTCTAGGACAGCTCCTTACTAATAGACCATTGCCTTAGGTTGGTTGGCCAAGGGTCAAGGCCTGCAGGGTATGCTTCAAATGACAAGGAAAGGACAAGGGGTGGATGAAGCAACCCAGATGGGGGTCCCAGAGAAAAGGCGCATGCTCTCCAGCCACCCTCAAGCACAGATCTCTCCCCAGAAGATGGGCCTCCCTACCCTGCTACCCAGATTAGAGAGGTTGAGCTGGTGGAGTCAGAAGGAGCTAACATTTCCCTGTCCTCTCCCAAGGTAGCCCTGTAAGGCCACTCAGGCTGTGCATGAACCACACATAGAGTTCAACATGAGTGGTGACCTCTGGATTTGTGAAAAGTGGCAGATGCTATGACCCACCCCAGCCTCTCAGTTCCTGGAAAATACAGACCCGTTGCTTTGCTCCCTAAGCCCCACTGGACTGTCTGTGCACCTGAGCATTGCACCTGTATGTACATGCTCACCCTAAGCTCCTCAGCTCAGAGAGGTCCCACCTAACAGCAGGGAAAACCAAAACCTCTACCACAGGGGAATGAGAAAAGTTCCCCTGTACCACCACCCTCAGCCTCCTTCCTACCTGGTCCCCAGCACTTCCTCCAGCTCTGGATCCAGCCTGCCTTCTCTCTCCCCTTCTCCTCCCTACCACAAAGCAGTGTACCATCTAGCTGAGACAGCTGCAGATCCTGAGTAAGGGATTTCCCCTAGGGGAGGACTGACTTATAAAAACCAGGTGATTCCCAGTGGCCCCACTGTTGGAGCAAAGGAAGGAGACTGGCCACCCTCCATCCAGGCACCAGCTGAGCCTCCAGAGCCGTGGACACTCAAGTGTTGGAAGGGATTGGTGAGCACAAAAGGTAAGGCTTCTGTCTTTCCTCAGGAAAGGGGCAGAGCCGGCTGCTGCCTTCTGAGTCCAGAGTCAGACACAGGGTAGAGAACATGAGCCGGGACAAGAGTGGTCTCAGAACACAGAGGTAGAGTGGTCCAGGCAGAGATACATGGAGAGTGAGGAGTAGTAAAGGTTAGCCTCAAACCAACTGTCCCAGAAGACAGCCTTTAGGCTCTCTGGAAGGCCACAACTGGAGTCAGGAGTCCAGGCATCTACTCTTTGTGACCTTGGACAGGTCATTTCTCTGAGGCATCAGTTCACTCATAATACTAAATAGGGGTTTAAAAATGGCAATGCTGGGCAGCGCCTGTGGCTCATCGAGTAGGGCACCAGCCCCATATACTGAAGTTGGAGGGTTCAAACCCGGCCTCGGCCGTACTGCAAAACAGAAAAATAGCCGGGCATTGTGGCGAGCACCTGTAGTCCCAGCTACTCAGGAGGCTGAGGCAAGAGAATCGCCTAAGCCCAGGAATTCGAGGTTGCTGTGAGCTGTGTGAGCTATGTAATAGCACTCTACAGAGGGCAGTAAAGTGAGACTCTGTCTCTACAAAAAAAAAAAAATAGCAATGCTGGTTGAAGGATGGTAGATCCATCCATTTGTTGAAAAACTATGTAACTATTAACAGGAGTAAGGAAACTATGAACCTGTATGGAAAAATCTGCCAGGCCTATTAAATGAAAAAAGAAAGAGGTAGGATAGTGTGTGTAATAGGCTGCCATAAGATTAAAAAAAAAAAAGGACAAAAATACATACCATATTCTTTTTTGCCTGAAGGAGCTGCAGAAGGAAACCGGAGACCACAAGGGGTGCCTATTGCCATGGAGAGGGCTGGGAGATGGAGGGACTTAGAAGTGGAAAGGAGCCTCTTCGTGTAGATGTTTATGTTGTTTTACTACTTTGAATTACCAGTTCAAAGAAAAACATGAGAAATAAAAACTAAACTTCCGCCGTTACCATATCACCAATGAAAGCAGAGCTGTAGAAATGTGCTGCCATCTGTCTGAGCATTCCACCAATGCCAGTGGTCCCCAGGGCCCAGAAGGAAGAGCCACAGCTTCTTTCTAAGGCTCGCTCCAGTATGGCTTAGTCAGGAGGGTCCTTCTTAGGTCTGACTTCATTCCCTCCTGATGAAACATCCAGCACAGCCTCCCTAGTTCCACTTAACTATCAATAGGTATCATCAGCTCCCTCTGGGCCTTCCCTGGTTGATAGGATAAGTAGTCTAAGCCCCCTATCCTTTCCCTCCAAGATTGTGAAATGGTTTAGAGTTACTCAGTGAAGGAAGAGGTCCATTGGTTCTTGTAACTAACCAGGGAAAGAAAGAGAACTAGGAAGTGAAGAGAGGCCAGAGGTGAGGCCTGCTGCCTGACTGCTCTCCTGGCCCTCTCTTGTGCACATCCATCTCCCTCCGTGTCCACACACACACATCTCTGAATCTCCCTCCTACTCCCTCCCTTGGGAGTGGCCTCATCCTCTCCCAGGTCCTTACAGGTGAGAGCCCACGCCTGCTGTTACCATGACGACCGTTTACCACCAGCAGATGCTGCAGGAGCATGTGTCCATGGAGTTCTCCAGCTCCTCCACCCACATGCAGACCTTCTCCCAGACAACCAAGATCGTGGGAGGCAAGTGGAGTGGGGACAGGGGAGGGATTAGAAAGGGGCAGCCATTCTTCCTTCACACCCACCCCTTGGGTAGCCTCAGTCTTTGCCACTAATGGGCCCCTCAGGAGCCCATAATATCATCAGCAACCCCCTCCCAACCTGCGCTCTAATCTGGGCTTTGATAAAGCTTCAGCCAACTGGATGTTCATCACAGAGCAGATCTCCAAGAAACAGCTTAGGAAAAATCAGTCACATGGATGTGTATGAATGACTGACAAACTCTTGTTTAAGGAGATCAGAGCCATAGGTGAATGAATTGTATCTCTGATGGTAGAATTTCATGCATGGGCGAAGTTAGGAAGGTAGTTACCTTATCTACATATGAGTAATGCTGACCCTGCTCCATTTAAGAAATAGAAGATCAGTGCAGAGATGAACACACAAACAAGTGACCTAAGCATCCAAGCTCTCAGCCCTTAGGGGCCAGACTTAGGGGAGGGAAGATCAAG
This sequence comes from Arctocebus calabarensis, assembly GCA_963573935.1. Taxonomy (NCBI): domain Eukaryota; kingdom Metazoa; phylum Chordata; class Mammalia; order Primates; family Lorisidae; genus Arctocebus; species Arctocebus calabarensis. The sequence continues at coordinate 13,746 of CAUYON010046580.1, forward strand.
AAGAAAGCTGAGAAATGGTCTCAAGAGCAGAGCTGACTGTTTTAGTCCTGTCTCTAATGGAAAGAGATTAAAAGACTCGGCGCCTGTGGCTCAACTGGCTAAGGTGCCAGCCAGGTACACCTGAGCTGGCGGGTTGGAATCCCACCCAGGCCCGCCAAACAACAATGACGGCTGCAACCAAAAAATGCCCAGGCGTTGTGGCAGGTGCCTGTAGTCCCAGCTACTTGGGAGGCGGAGGCAAGAGACTCGCTTGAGCCCTGGAATTGGAGGTTGCTGTGAGCTGTGATGCCACAGCACTCTATCCAGGGTGACGGCTTGAGGCTCTGTCTCAAAAAAAAAAAAAGAGATTAAAAGATGGCCGGGAGCCAGTGTTTTAAATACCCCTTCTCACAGTCACAGCCCCTCCTTCAGAATACCAGAGGGACAGAGTCCCTCAAAGTCCTCAGTGCATAGAGGTCAAAGCCAGAAACACTCTATACCAGCAGTTCTCAACCGGTGGGTCACGACCCACAGGAACTGGATTAAAGGGCCGCGGCATTAGGAAGGTTGAGAACCACTGCTCTATACCAACCAACCCCTCCTGGCCAGTGACAAAGCAAGTGAAACATCTGAGACTCAAGGCCTATGTTCTAGACCAGAAGTTGCAAATGCAAATGATGTATAGCAGTGATGCTCAGAGTCACTGTAGTGTAGAGGGTAGGATGAAGAGGAGGGGTAAAAAAATGAAGATATCTGACTCTCACCCCAAACTATTAAATCAGATATTTTTTTAAAGTTATCCAGGGATACTAAAGTGCAGCCAGAGTTGAAATCCACTGACCAACAGTGTCCAGGCAGGGGAAAGTGGAGAGGACACGCCCCATCTAAAAGGGTAGCTACTCCTCACCTCCCACATGATTGTTACCATATGGGAATATGAGTCCAGTGTTGAAAATCTAGAAAACTGAATTTTTACGTGAAATCTTTCCCTTTTCAGAGGTAGGGCTACTTTTTTGTTTAAACATTTTGGAGGTCAAATAAAAGACATTCGCTGACCAGGTGCAGCCTGCAGCCTGTTTGGAACCTCTGGTCACTACAGTATTTAAAAGCAGGCCATGACAGCTTCTTAACACGTTTTTCATCTCAGTACTTCAGATTAGTGAGGATAATAAAGGCCCCTGCTTCACTGGAATGCAGTGAGGATTAAGTAAGATCATCTCTGATATGTGCCTAGTACAGTTCATAAGGAAAGTGCTTTATCATGCAGAGCAATTATTATGAATTGATAATTCACCAGCCAAGATTTTCTGTAATTTATACTGCAAAAACAGTTTTTGTTTTCCAACTATAAAATCAGATTACCACAATGAATATGTTCTTTTAGATAAGGAGATTCCCACATATAGTGTCAATGGAGTGGGATGGTGTCCCGTCCCTCACTCAAGGATCACCACTCTCCAGGCAATGAATGCTGAACCCACAGAACCGCAGAGAGAAAATTTGGACCCAAAGCAGGCTTGGTCCTTCTTAATGCTACTGGGAACTTCTAGGAGTGAAGCACAGATACCAAAGAAAATCCCAAAAGGGAAGATTCCTATTCAAAAAAGAAAAAGAAAAATTAGGCCTCAGGACCAAGGCCCAAAACAGGCGATCGACCGCTGAGGTGTGGCAAAGGCGTTAGCGTCCCCTAGTGGTAAACATTTGCCATTACACAACGACCCATCGATTCAGGTCCTTGGACAAAGCTGGTCCTGGCCCCGCTTGCCTTAAACGCCATCTGTTCCCAAGCTCAACTGTCTGCTCAGGAAAATCTCAATCCTCCGATCCTGGGCCGAGCCTCCACCTGGAGCCCATTCTGACCTCTCGCCTGCCCCCACAGAGGTCGTGACGAGCAAGTCCTCGAGCACAGTGGAGTTCTCCAGCTTGGTGACCCGGAGTTCCAACATCCCTGCGGGCGAGAGCGTCCCTGAATTCGTGGAGAAACCTCACCCGGTGACCGCGCCCGAGGGTGTGTCGCTCCCCGTGCCCCCACCATACCTCTGGTGCTTCGCCTTCTAATCTAATCCCCCCAGCCCTCTCTCCCATCCCAATATCCCCCAATACACAGACACTGGCAGAACCTGGCCAAGAGTTCATCCCTCGCCCAGGGCTTGGATCAGATCTCTGGAAGGAGGCGGGGAGCTGGCAGGGGGTCTAGGCTGGTGGCTCACAGGGGAAAGTGTGTCCTATGCTCACCGCAGGGGATAAAGCCGAGTTCCGAGCTCGGGTGCAAGGAAACCCCAAACCCAACATCTCCTGGAAGAGGGAGAGCGGCGTTCCTATCAAGGAGTCCGCCAAAATATTCCACGACAGCATTAATAAGGAGCACGTGCTGAAGGTACGGGGACCCGCGCGGGAAGTCCATCTACTGATGAGGCCAGAAGTAGGGACCCCGGGGCCGGCCGCCAGTCCTCTCGGCGACCCGAGAACTGGGCCGTGGGGAAAGATTCTGCCCTCGCTCGAGAGGCTCAGCAGGATAACAGAGTCTGGAGCTCCGATGTTGCCAGAAAGCAGAGAGCAGAAACTACTGGCGGGGCAAGGCAGGGCCAGGGCAAAGCCAGAGAGAGGAGGTGGCAGGGCCAAATAGAAGCAAAGGGGCAGTTCTAGAAGGCGAGTGCCCCGGGAGATGGGCGTGGTTAGTAAGGAGAGGAACCGCGGTGGGCCGGGGCGGAGTTGAGGCGCCACCAGAAGGCAAGCGGTCCTAGAGCAGGGCTAGGGTTCTGAACTCGTCAGCTGATCCCTCCAGAAGATTCTCACTGAGAGCCAATAACCCTTAGGTCTAACCAACTTCGAGGACACTTTGCAAGAGCAGTGTCTGCCCAGCTGCTACCTCTGTCTCCAAGTTCTGTGAGGTCAGGGAAGGATGGGTCACTGGGAGACCCCCGCTTATAATTTACTCCTGTCCCTGTAATTACTTGGATCCTGTCTCGACTTCCCATTGTGAAAGGCAAAGTCTCCCCTGTCTCCCACAGCCAGAAAGTTGGTTTCTTCTCCCAAAGACTCATCACTGAACCCTCAGCCACCAGCACCCCACCCACCACCACAGCACATGAAAGCTGCCTCAGCGTCCCCCTGCTGGCTGGCCCTTACATAAGATCATTCATTCAGCAAACACTCTGAAGGCAAACACCTTGACTCCGGGCTGTAAGCACCATGCACATAAGCACCAAGTCAGCCTTCCTCACGACTACTTCTTTGGGGGCTCAGCCCAGTGTCTGGCACAAAGAAGTAAATTATGTTAAATGAAGAAATGCTCATCCCAGTGCCAGAAACTGCACATAGATTTACAAGGCAGTGGAAGTCTCTAGGAGATCACAGCCAGGGGGAGAGTTTAATGGGAAAGTAGATACTTTTATTGCCACGGAATCAGGCTACCAATGTGCATACCCACACTGATTGCTACCTCATATCTACAAATCATAGAGACTACTCAATCCTCTACACATGTACCCAACACTCAGCTCTTCCCCACCCCTTGCAAAAAAAAAGAAAAAAAAACCTCATTCTCCCCTCTCACAGAAAGTCTCCCTGCGGTTCCCTCCCTCTCCCCCACTATCCCTGTGGTTCCTGCCCCTCCCCCACTAATGGCCTGACTCTAATCCCGCTGGAGCCACTGCCCTCTGATGACTCTGACAACTACAAATGCATTGCAAGCAGTGAACATGCAGATACCATCTACACCGTGTCCCTGCTAGTGACTGAACGTGAACCAGCCCCCTCTTCCTAATCTTCCCTCTTAGGAATCAAATGCCCCCTATCTGACCCTGTGCCTCTCTCTACCTCTCTGCCCTCAGGTCAAGAGAAAATGGATTTCAAAAAGACGTTGAAGAAGAGGTGAGGCTGAGAGGTTTTTCTGCATAGGGTGCTGTCTCCCCATCCGAGTTAGAGCCTCTTGAAGACCTCTCTTAACAGAGACCTGAATTCCAAAAAATCTATGGAGTAGGCTCGGCGCCTGTGGCTCAACATACATCTGAGCTGGTGGGTTCGAATCCAGCCCCGGCCTGCCAAGCAACAATGACAGCTACAACTAAAAAATGGCTGGGCGTTGTGGCGGGCACCTGTAGTCCCAGCTACTTGGGAGGCAGAGGCAGGAGACTCACTTGAGCCCAGGAATTGGAGGTTGCTGTGAGCTGTAATGCCATGGCACTCTATCCAGGGTGAGAGCTTGAGGCTCTGTCTCAAAAAAAAAAAAAAAAAGAAAAAGAAAAAGAAAAATTCGCTTGGAGTGGTGGCGAACACCAGTAATCCCAGCTACTCAGGAGGCTGAGGTAGAAGGATCACTTGAACCAAGGAGTTTGAGCTAGGCTAATGTCATAGCACCCTAGCCTGGAGAACACAGTGAGACTGTTTAAAAAAAAAAAAAAAAACTATGGAGTAGGTAGTGGCATCTCCAGGTTGATTGAGGCTCCCTTGATCTCCAGAAGGAGGTGCTAAGTATAAGCTCAGTCCTCTTCTCCTCCCAGGGCTCCTCCTGCTCCCAAGAAGAAACAGAAGAAGGTGACAAATGAGAAAGAGATGCTGGAGATTCTGTCCAAGGTACCCGAGAAGGACTTTGAGAAGGTCTGCATGGAGTACGGTTTCACTGACTTCCGGGGGCTACTCAGGAAGCTCAAAGAGATGAAGAAGAAAGTGGAGGTGGAGGTCAGTGCCCAGCAGGGAACAAGAGCAGGACAGGGGTTGGGCCTCACCCAAAGTGCTAGTGCCTTTGCATCTCCTGACAGCAAGGTCTTCCCAGCCCTACACACACATACTCAGAGGCATACTCTCTACTGTGAGAAGAGGAAGGAAACTCAAGTCACCTTGCTTGTACCGCTCCTCTCATCCCCACTCCCTAACATACTTGAATGGACTTTGGAGTCAGAGAAACCTAGGTTCAAATCACAGTTTTATTGTTTTATTATCCATTTGAATTTGGGTGTCTCTCTGAGCTTCAGTTTCCTCATCTACAAAATGAAAATTATACTTTCCTCTTTCATGTGTTTTTATTGTTGTCACTCATTCAATCAACCAAGCATCTCATATTAAGCATCTACAGTGGAATTAAATAACCTATGTAATGGGCTCAGGTATATAGCTATTATTCTTCAAATGGTGGTTATTTTCTCACTCCCTATCATAGTCCTCTGCCCCTAAATCTTCCAATTGACTAATGGAGCAGAAGGCGGGGGAGGGGGGGATATTATTTAATAAGCCCCAGGCCCCTAGGGGCTCCTCCAAGATTGGGAACATACCCTAGCCAGGCTCCAGATGCAGCTGACTCTTGGCATTTTATAATTACAATCTCTCAGGCCATCAGGATTCTGAAGCCTCTGGAAGACATAGAAGCCAAGGTTGATACCACAGCGATCTTTGACTGCATCATTGAGCTGAAGGACCAAGGTGGGGAAAGGTCTGGCCAGGGCCCACCATGGCAGTATCATTTCCTCTTTGTACCCACACCCTTCTCAGACCCTCTTATTATCCATAAGTGAGGGCCTCTCTTCCATCCCATCAAAAGGATGCTTCTTGGTATGGTTCTAAGAGACAGGGAGGAGGTAGACTCTAAGATGTTCCACATCTTTGCTGTTTGATCTGAGGCACATTCCTCTCTATGCCTTAGTCTACCCATGTTTAAACTGAAAGGCTTGATTAGATAGTCTTGAAGGTCATTAAAGGTCTGTGTCTCTAAGAAGAAGCATGTAAGGAACTCATGCACATTAACTGTTCAGGCCTATGGGGAGCCTGTTGGGTGGCAAGGCTTGGATCCCACCAAGCCAGGTGATGAGGCCAGTGGGATTGTAGGAACTTCTGGGTATGTTTGGAGAGGCAGGCTTATACCTCCAGCTCAGGCTGGCTTTGGGAAATGAGGAGTTCTGGAAATCTCCTAAACCCCCTCATCACTTTCCTACCTGTTCCATGAGACAGGATACTGAGCCACTAAGGATCCAATACTCCCTGGGCAAGTATGATGTGAAGCAGATGGGCACCAAGCACATGTTGGTTATCACCAACGTGAACATGAACGATGCCGGCATCTACAGCCTGTCCATGGGTGACAAGTGAATGAGTGCAGAGTTCACAGTGCTGGGTATACATGTGGGCCCTGGAGGGTATGGATCAGAGGAGAGGAGTGGCCAAGGATGGGGTACATGGGGATATTAGAGAGAGAATCATGGGCTATACAGGAAAGTAATGTGTGGGGATGGGAGTTCATGAAGGGAGGAAACATGAAATGTAAAAGAGAGAATTGTGAGATAGTAAATGCCATGGAGAAGCACAGTCTAGGAATTAAGAACATGGACTCTGGAGCTAGATTACTGGGGTTCAAATTCCAACTGCTGCCACTTAATGAGCTGTATAATTTAGGGCAAGTTATTTAATTTCTCTGTGCCTCTATTTCCCCATCTGTAAAATGAGAAATAATAGTACATCCTCCCGGCTCGGTGCCTGTGGCTCAGCAGGCTAAGGCACCAGCCACGTACACCTGAGCTGGCAGGTTTGAATCCAGCCCGGGCCCACCAAACAACAATGATGGCTGCAACCAAAAACATGGCCGGGCGTTGTGGCGGGCGCCTGTAGTCCCAACTACTTGGGAGGCTGAGGCAGGAGACTCTCTTGAGCCCAGGAATTGGAGGTTGCTGTGAGCTGTGATGCCACAGCATTCTATCTAGGGTGACAGCTTGAGGCTCTGTCTCAAAAAAAAAAAAATAGTATATCTAATATGTGTGAATTGGCTAGAATAGTTCCTCAAATGTATCTAAGACTAAATAAGTACTTTTTAAAATTGCTGTTAACATTACTGGGCAATGAACATCATGGGAGGGGACACAGAGAAGAAGGGTTCACAAACAGAATGAAAGAAAGGGTACTTCCCTCCAACTAAGGGCTACCTGAGGCTGATGACACCTGAGTCCCTATGTCCATGTTTCCTGCACTATCCCACCTTTCAGGGGGATCAGGACTGCAGCTTAATGACTGATTCTCCTACTCTCTGCTGCAGATGAGCCACTAAAGTTCTTGGGAGAAATGAAGCCACTAAAGGTGACAGAGCGCCAGACAGCAGTGTTTGAGATCCGCCTCTCCAAGAAAGAATCCAATTTTGTCTGGAAGTTCAATGGGAAGGAACTGAAGAGGGATGACAAGTATGAAATCACAGTGTCTGAGGATGGTCTGACCCACACACTTAAGATTAAGGATGCCCGACTCAGTGACAGCGGCGAGTTCTCTGCCCAGGCTGGGGGGCTGGAACAGAAGGCCAAGCTCACTATTGACCGTAAGTAGTTGGCCAAGAGCCTGAGGGGTGTACTTCATGCCACAGAAACCTTCATGTGGGCATTCATCATCCATCTACCCATCTATCCATCCATCTCCTCTTTGTCAGGTCCTATAATGAGTACCAAAAAGATAAGGTGTTCTCTTCTTTGTTAACCCCGAGTTTAGTGGAGGTTACACTATGGTACTGCCACTGACATGGTGGATGCTAGAACTCACCCTGTCAATCACCACTGGCCAATTCCTCTGACCCTGACACTTCCCTACAGTGGAAAGGGGGCAGATATGAAAATGAAATTAGAATTGCCGTTCTTGAGGCTAGGCGCAGTGGCTCATGCCTGTAATCCTAGAACTGTGGGAAGCCAAGGTGGATGGATTGCCTGAGCTCAGGAGTTTGAGACCACCTAAGCAAGAGCAAGACCTCATCTCTACTAAAAACTAGCCAAGCATGTGGGAGCAGATACCTGTAGTCCCAGCTACTCAGGGAGACTGAGGCAGAAGGATTGCTTAAGCTCAAGAGTTTGAGGTTGCCATGAGCTATGATGCCATAGTACTCTACTCAGGGTGATAAAGTGAGACTCTATCTCCGAAAAAAAAAAAAAAAAGAATTGCTATCTTACTCCAAGAGCCAAGATAGACTGGGGTCTTATCATCTGGGAGATCATGGACTAAGAAGTTATAGCTCTAATATCATATATTATAATACTCTCAACTACTCACATTCTGATATTATAATTAGTTTAGGGATTTGTACATCATGATGTATATGCTAATGAGCGTGTCACACATGTGAACCACACCTGGGATATCTATCACACGGAATTATGGCATGATGGTGAGAGACAAAAAAAAAAGGGCTGACAATGTCAGAAATTATATGATAAGGTGATATCCAAGTTTTACCAAGAAAAAAGTTAAGATTTCAGAGAAATGGGGAGAATAAAAGATATCCCCAGCAAAAGTAACAGCCATGTACAGAGGCCCAGACACCAGAAAGATAATGTAGGTATGGTCGGAGCTCCAAGAGATAGGGGTGGGGGGCGGGTATTACAGATGTGGACTGTTGTGCTTTGAAAGTTCTTTTCCCATTTTACAATAAAGAAACTGAGACTCAGAAAGGCGAATGTGTTGTGTACAGTCAACTGTCAAGTAAGGAGCAGAGCTGGGACGGTCCCGGTCAAGTGCTTCTTCAATGAGTCACATCCTGCATCTGACAAACACATCTGACATTGCAAGTTCCTGCCAAAAGGGGGGAGGGGCAGAGCAGCATATAGCTGTAGAAAAAGGATATAGTGGTTCAGGAGCAGGCCCAATTGTCTGTGTTTCTGTCTGCAGGAATCCCCATCAGGTTTGTAAGCACCCTCAAAAATGTACCTGTGAAAGAGAGGAGCCGAGCATGCCTGGAATGTGAGCTGACATCCAAGGATGTGACCCTGCACTGGAAGAAAGATGGACAGCTGCTGGTACATGGCACTAAGTACAGCATGAGCCACGAGGGCAAGCGAGCAGAGCTGGTCATTGAGGATGCCCAGCTCAGTGACAATGGCAAGTACACTGTTGTGGCCATGCAGGATGGGGACCCCATTGAATACTACAGTACTACCACTGTCACTGTGGATGGTAAGACCCACCCTGTCAATCTCCATTTACCAGTTCCTCTGGCCCTGGCACTCCCCTACAGTGGACATTGAACTGCCCCACTACTGACCCCAATCCGCCCCCAGACCATGACCAACTTGTAATTCCCTGCTCCACCACCCCCATCTCCCAAATTCTGACAATGCACTGACTATCCATATCTCCTAGGCCACAGTCATACCCCATCTCCCAGTCTCTATTCCAAATTCCCTGACTTCATTCTTCACTTTCAGACTCTAACCATCCTCAGCATTCCTGATCTCACCATCAAATCCTTGACTGGAACCAACTCCTACTCCCTAACCAGACCAATCCTCCACTGCCCCAGGCTACCCCCAATACCCAGTGACCCTGGGCATCCTACAGACCACCATAAGCACAACTAAACATCCCAGTTCCACTAATCATCTCCACCATCTATTTCCCTCTTCAGCCAAGCATCCTACGTTCCTGCCTACCATCATTGGCTAATCAACTCCCCATTAACCATCTCCCTTAAAGTCTTTAAGATGGTTAATGGTTAAGTGGTTAGCCATTTCCTAAGCCACTGGCCTTTTCCCCAACCTCTTCCCACCTATTTGCTCCAGTCTTCCTCACACTATCCCCCAATCACCCATTGACCATTGGCAAACCACCTGTTCATCATAAATTATTTTTACTGACATAGCACCCATTTCCACGACCTAAACCACCAAGCCCTTTTCCTGTGAGTCCCTCCCACCCCAACACTCTGACCCAGTCCCTGCCCCCTTTCTCCTCAGAGCGTCTGGCCACGGTGAAGAGCGGGATGTCTGACGTACACGCAGCCACTGGGAGCCCGCTGGAGTTGTGCGTAGTGCTGAATGATGAGAAGGTGGAGGGCGTATGGCTGAAAGATGGCAAAGAGGTTCGAAGCAAGGGCCAGGGAAGGGGGCAAAGGAGGTCTACCTGACCCATAACCTCACTCACACCCACTCCTGGCCCCCCAGATCACAGACTTGCCGGGTGTGTAAATCGTGAAGCAGGGTGCAGTGCATAAGCTCATCTTCCCCAATACCGGCCCCAAACATGAGGTCAAGTACACGTTCCGGGCCAAGGGTGCAGAGAGCGAAGCCTCTCTGTTCATCGCAGGTATGCTCCAGCCCAAGGTGGGCAAAACTCAACCAGCCTGCGCCTGGCCTGCCCACATGCTCATAGCTTTTCCCAATTCCCATTGGCTCCTCCCCTATTGCCAAGGCACTAGACTTCCTTGCCACCCTTCTCTGCAGATCCTCCTGCCATCGACCCATCTGTACTTGAGGCACTGGCAGCGCACCCAGTGACTGTGAAGGTAGGCCACACAGCACACATCAAGGTGCCTTTCCGGGCAAAGCCACTGCACAAAGTGATGTGGTACAAAGATGGCATGGAGGTGACTGAGGAGGAGTGCATGTCCATGGAGCGTGGGAAAAACCAAGCTCTACTCACCATCTCAAAATGTGTGCGTGAAGACAGTGGCCTAGTCCTGCTCAAGCTCAAGAATGACCATGGCTCAGCCACAGCCACTCTGCACCTCAATGTGCTGGGTAAGAGCAGGGGTGGGCTGAGGGCTCCAGTGGCCCAAGCTCAGGGGGGAGGCCGGGGTTGGAATTGGAGTTGGAGCTAGGAGTGGAATTGGAGGGCTACCTTTGCAGCCAGAAACCCACTTCCTAACTTCCTAACTAGGTGGCCATGGTCAAGTGAACCTCTCTAAGCCTAGTTTCTCACCAGAAATATGGAGATTCCCCCCCCATGTCTATTTTTAGTGAATTTAAGGTGCTTAGTCAAGTGCACAGCACTTAATAGACCTTCAATGTTACTTAAGTATTGTCATTGACTTGAAGATGAGGACATGGTTGGAGGTAAGGAGGAAATGAGGTTAAAAAAAAACGAAGTGAAATTTGGGGATGGGGTGAGGTTGATTGGGAAAAGCAGTAAGGATGGAAGTGAAATGAACTGGGCTAGGAGGTTATTTAGCGCAAGAGATAAAATAAGTTGGAAGAGGAAGATGGAAAGGGGGGTGAGAATGAGATTTAGGATTGGTCTGAACATGAGGACAAGGAAAGGGATGAGGAGCTAGCCTTAGTGACCTTATATTCAACATGCAACACACACACATGGTCACTACCTCCTCTACCTGCATTTCCATCATGCTATGGGGTGGGAAGGTTTGAGTTTCAAATCTACAGCATGACTGAGCATCTCCTCTGTGTTCTCAGTGCTAGGGATGCAGAAATGAAGTATCCCCAGCAGTTCCTCAACCCAAAAGGGAGAAACTGGTAGATAGATATGCAATTATAATATAAGATAAATTGTGACAGCAGAAAGCACATGTGTTCTCAGAAGAGAGAGGGATCCTGTCTGAAAGGAGGTGGGGGGGATCCAGCTAAGCTTGGGGCCCCTCAGGTCCCCAGACCACCCACTCCTAGGCAAGTGGGAGGTTCAGGGGGACAAGGATCAAACTCTTTGAGCAAGTCTTACAAGGAGGGGCAGTGGACATAGGGAATGGCAAGGGATCCCAAAAGCTCAGGACCTGACTGTGCCCCAGCCTGGCCAGACCTTCAGTGAGAACGAGGAGGCCTTTCTGATCCTTGGCTCCAAAGCCCCATTCTGAAGCTGTTCTTCATCCCTAGACCATCCCAAGCCTCCACAGGGCAAGGTGGAGTTCCTGGAGCTCTCAGGTAGTTGTGTGCATATGAAGTGAAGGCTCCAAAGGACAACAGCGGGCGCCCTGTGACACAGTTCATTGTGGAACGGAGGGCAGTCAGCCAGAAGTCCTGGATTAAGATAGGCGAGGTAGATGGCAAAGTCACCGACTTCTCTACCTACCAGTTCCGTATCCTGACAGTCAATTCAGAAGGCGTGAGTGACCCGCTGGAGACTGACGAAGTGTTTGCAGGAAATCTCATAGGTCAGTGAGATAACCTGGTGCTCAATAGGGAGTCAAGGGGTCAAGATGGGGGCCTTCAGCCAGTGAGGAATACTGGTCTATAGGAAGTTCCACAGGATCATCTCTCTAGCTATCCCAGGAGACAGACTGATTCCAGAACATCCCCTCAGATAGGAATCATCAACTTTAGCCAGTCATATCCTGTGCACAATACACTCCCATAGATGTATGCAGTCCACGCATAATTCCAAGGAACTGACTCCACCGTCTCCATTCCAGAAATCATCCTAGAATCCAAGGGAGCATGATGTTGCTTCAGGGATAACCTTGAATCCACTCTAATCTTTTCCAAAAAAACCCCTGACATCTGCAGTTTTCTTGTGATTGCTAATAAATTAATTGCTATACCCTCTGCAACTGACCACTGTATCTCAATGTGTCAAGATAGTAAGTAGATTGAGAACTGTGGCCACACAAGTGGGAAAGTGTTTGTTAAGTCAATGATTCCCAGTAGTGGCTATACATTAAAATCACCTGGGGTCTTTTAAGATGCTAACACATGCCATCCATCCCAGGCCAATTACATTAGAATATTGAGCTAAGCAAGGTGGCCCATGTCTGTAATCCTATCACTTTGAGAGTACAAGGCAGAAGGATCACTTGAGCCCAGAAGTTTGAGACCAGCCTGAACAACATAGTGAGACCCAGGTCTCTACAAAAAGTAGAAAAGTTAGCCAGGAATAATGGCCTACATTTGTTGTGCCAGCCACTCGAGAGGCTGAGGCAGGAGGATTGCTTAACCCCAGGAGTCTAAGGTTATAGTGACCTATGATGATGCCACTGTACTCTAGCCCAGGCAACAGCGTGAGACCTTGCCTCAAAAAATAAGTAAATAGGCTCGGCGCCTGTGGCTCAATGGGCTAAGGCGCCAGCCACGTTCACCTGAGCTGGCGGGTTCGAATCCAGCCTGGGCCCGCCAAACAACAATGACGGCTGCAACCAAAACATGGCCGGGCGTTGTGGTGGGCGCCTGTAGTCCCAGCTACTTGGGAGGCGGAGGCAAGAGACTTGCTTGAGCCCAGGAATTGGAGGTTGCTGTGAGCTGTGATGCCACAGCACTCTATCCAGGTGACAGCTTGAGGCTCTGTCTCAAAAAATAAATAAATAAATAAATAAATAAATAAATAAAATAAGTAAATAAATAAATTAGATTATCAAGGTGTGGGTTTGTTCTTACTTTCCACTTGCTGTTAATGAGCAACCAGAGTTAATCATTAAAGTTACCTCTTGGGAGTGGGACGCAATTAAAGAGGGACTTTACCTAACAAATGTAATCAATGTAACCTAATTCTTTGTACCCTCAATGAATCCCAAAACAATAAAAAAATAAAAAAATCATTAAAGGTTTTTTTTGGCTGAGCACAGTGGCTCAAGCCTGTAATCCTAGCAATTTGGGAGGCCAAAGTAGGAGGATAGCTTGAGGCCAAGAGTTTGAGAGCAAGACCCCTTTGTCTACAAAAATAAAACAGAAAATTAATCATGTGTGATGAAGCACTCATCTAAGCTACTCAGGAAGCTGAGAAAGGAGGATTGCTCAAGCCCAGGAGTTTGAGGCTACAGTGAGCTATGAAGATGCCACTGCAGACAGAGTGAGATGCTGTCTCAAAAAAAAAAAAGAAAAATTAAAGTTTTTTTTAAAGATGAGCAGAGGTCAGTGTGGAGTACACAACTGTCTACATGCTCCCCCTCCTAACCTTTGCCCTCTCTCTGTCCCTCACAGAGCCACCCAGTCTTGCCTCCCAGCCTCAAGTGACTGATGTGACCAAAGAGGCCGTGACTATCACATGGAATGCCCCTACCCAGGATGGGGGAGCCCCAGTGCTCAGCTACATTGTAGAGCAGAGAAAGAAAGGCAGTAATTTGTGGGTGCCAGTCAACAAGGACCCCATCCAAGGTGAGGCCCTAGAGACAGAGGCCCAGGAGAGATCAAAAGAACTTTTGTTGAGTGGACCCATCGCTACTCTGAATGTCCTCCCTCCCTTAACTCTTGGAAGTTTTAACAACATCCCATGACCTCCTTTTCAATGTTCTCTCACTCTGTTCTTTCATCCTATTAATGCCCCTGGCCTCACAACCCCTTATCTTCCCATTTCAGGCACCAAGTACACTGTGGATGGTCTTCTGGAGGACACAGAATATGAATTCTGAGTTATAGCTGTAAATAAGGCAAGCCCTGGGCAGCCCAGTATGCCATCCAGCTCAGTAGTGGCCAAGGATCCTGTTATTTTGAGTATGGAGTTGTCAGGCCCCAGAACATAGAGAAATTAGCTCATTCAAAGTAAAGAGAGAATTTCCTTCCTGCGAAAGTCACCAGCCTCCACAGCTTCATAGAGGGACAGGATTCACACACAAGAGAAAGGTAGAAAATAAAGATTGAAAGTCAGGGATAGTGAAGAGGTAAGATGCAAGAAGTTTTTCATCAAGCTTTGAGTGTTTCTGGTTAGGTGAGATAACAGGAATGTTGAGGATTGAATGAGGGTATTGGGATTATAGTTGGGAAGGTATTGAGTTTAGGAAGCAAGGTAGAGGTTCTGCCTGTCAATGGTCATGGTGGAGGTGGCTAGGTTAAAGGCTAGAGTTTTGAAGATAGCATATGTATACATTTAGAGCAGCGGTTCTCAACCGTGGGTCATGACCTCTTTTTAACAATGAAAATACATTGCAGGCTCGGCGCCTGTGGTTCAACCGGGCTAAGGCACCAGCCATGTTCACCTGAGCTGGCAGGTTCGAATCCAGCCCAGGCCCGCCAAACAACGACGGCTGCAACCAAAAACTGGCCAGGGCGTTGTGGCGGGTGCCTGTAGTCCCAGCTACTTGGGAGGCGGAGGCAGGAGACTTGCTTGACCCCAGGAATTGGAGGTTGCTGTGAGCTGTGATGCCATGGCACTCTATCCAGGGTGACAGCTTAAGGCTCTGTCTCAAAAAAAAAAAAGAAAGAAAGAAAGAAAATACATTGCAGCATTAGGAAGGTTGAGAACCACTGTTTTAGAGGGTATTGAAATTAGGGGTAAAAGTATTGAGTCAGTAAGAGAATTAAATTTGAATTTGGAGGTTGCTGACTGTGCACAGTTAGGTATTAAGGGTTTAACTGTGGGAGCTGGGGATAGAAGTGGTAAAAACATAGGGTTCGGGTGTAGAGTATATGAAGTGGACACTGCATTGAGTGGAGATGAGTTGGGGGCCAACTGTATGTCTTTTCTATCCTAGAGCCCCCAGGCCTGGTGCAGGGCCTGCATGTGTCTGATTCCTCCAACTCCAGCATTTCCTTGGCCTGGCAGGAGCCTAAAGAGGGTGACCCACACTCTGGCTACATCCTTGAGATGCAGGCTGAAGACACCAAGGAGTGGTCCAAGTGTACAAAGATCCCTATCTCAGGCACCTGCCACACCGTGGGAGGCGTCACTGAGAGGCAGAAATACTTCTTCCGAATCCGGGCTGTGAACGAGGCTGGGGTTGGAGAGCCTGTGGAGCTAGATGACGACGGGGTCCGTGCCATGCCACCACCAGGTCAGAACACAGAGAGGGCTGCGGGTTCATGCCCTACATCCTAGCTTGAAACCTCTTCCCTAGGGTCTCAATCCATAGGGGAAAATTGGGTGAAGCTATGATCAAGAATAAGTTATACTATTTGTTATATCTGGACAGAGATGTATCCAGGGGCACTCCTGCTTAAAAAAAAAAAAAAAAAAAAAACTCTCAACTTTTTTGTCAAGGGAGAGGTTAGAGACATGGACACAAGACATAGGACCTGCCTTCCAAGGTCTTACATGCTAGTAGAAGACAGATGAGAAAACAAATGCTTCACAGTGTTACAGAACAGCAAGATGTCTTTGTGGCCTTTAGTGGGGCATAAAAGAAAAGAGGTTAGAAAAGGCTTTGGTGGAGACTTAAAGCTGAGTCTTGAAAGAGAGGCCCATGCCTCCACCTTTGTCTCTTCCATCTCAGCTGGGCCCAAGTTTGACCTCAGTGCCCGGCTGAAGAGTCACATGGTGGTTCGTGCTGCGACAGCCCTCTGCATCCACGCAGCCTTCTCTGTGAGTTGTTCCTGACCCTGGCCCGCAAATGCCCCTCACATAACTGAGACCGCTATTATAGCCATCATTAGTCTCTGCCTCTGACGCTGCCCCTTAACAGATCCGTGGTGCTGGAGGCTGCCAGATGACTCCTTGACATGGAAGGGGGGCTACCTACCTCCAAATACCATCTAAGTGACCAAAAGTGCCATCTCCCACACAGGGCTCACCACCACCCAATGTGATATGGCAGAAAGATGGCATCCCCACCAAGGGTCGAGAATCCATCACCAAGGGCAAAAACCACTCCCAGTTCCTCATCAATAGCACCAAGCGCTCTGAATCAGGGGTGTACTGGATCTTGCTCCAGAATGAGTTTGGAGAGGCATACTATGACATCCACGTATGTGTGGCAGGTATGGAATTCCTACCATTGGAAAATTGTGCCTTAAGATAGAGAAGCCTTCTTTGACACCACAGAGCAAAACTTCATCAGTCTTTGCCTAGTGGAGGGGTCTGAAGCTGTAGAGGCACTGAACTAGAACCAAGCCCTTGTTTCAGTTGCTGCAGTTATATCTGCCAAGCTTTGAGACATATATAGAGTATGGTCATCAGAAAGAGTAGAGAATGGATGAAAGGCAGGAGGCACAGGGAGAGATGAATCTGTTAAAAATTTAGGTAACCTCTTAAAGCTGGAAGCTATACAGTAAAGCTCTAAATGCCCAAGGAAAGAAGGGATGAACTTTTATTGAACAGTAACTACATGTCAGGCACTTCACCCACTATATCTAAGAAATAGTCACTGTTTGGCCCTATTATAAAAATGAGAAAAGAGGTCTCAGATAAGTAACTTGCCCAAAGTCATAGGGCCAGTAAATGGCACAGCAACACTTCAGAAATAGTTTTTTCAGACTTTGACACCAGCTGTCTTAGTCCAAGAGAGGTTGTATCTCATCCCATCTTCCATAGGCTTAGCAGGTGTCTAGGGTGAGGGCATAATACGTCAGGCCTCCTAAAGTCACATACAGGCCTTCCAACTCTTCCAGATTTCCCCCCACCCCCCACAAACTTACAACTGTTTGAGGAGGTCCCCAACATTGTGACTTTGACCTGGAACCACAGCCCTGACGTGCAGGAGGACGAGGAGGCCCACTATGGCATCATGAAGCGAGATGCAAGCACCGCCACCTGGTACACTGGGGCGGAGCGCGTCTTCAGCAACAAGTACACAGTCACTGGGCTGCTCCCAGGCAGGAAGAACTACTTTAGAGTGGTGGATAGAAATGATATCCGTGACAGTGACCCACTCGACTCCAGGGACACCTGGCTTGTCAATAAGGACAAGAGTGAGTTGGGGCCTTGAGGCCTCGCATTATGTCTGGCATCCTTGAAGATGGGGGATGGCGTAAAAGTCACAAGGGGTACCCAGAAGGTGAGAGAAAATCTGAGAACCGTTGCCTCTAGAGAGTACAGGGTCTGCGACGCTGGGGAGAGAAGCAGATGTCAGGGGAGCCTAGCTGAGGTGTCTTTCCGGGTGCTTTGAGGTTGGCGGTAGGGAGGTACTTTTGGGGGTGGCATGACTGAGGGCCAGGGAAAAGCATGGAGGGGCGGGACTTATAGACACGCCTTCTCTGAAGGGAGGGGCTCTAGGATGGTTTCTGGGAATCCGGATGGCGTCCAAATGAAGGGCTAAAGAGGAGAAAGAAGACATGGAAGCTGAAATTACGTAGAGGAAGTTTGGAGGCGGAGTTAAAGGCGGATAACAACTGAGAATACCCAATTCCAGGAAGCTGGTGCTGGAAAGACATTTAGGACTGGGAAAGTGGTAAAAACCTGCGAATCCTGGCGTGGCTGTGGGTGATGGAAGCAGGGTGAGGAGGTGAAGGCGGTGTGGGGATAACCAATATAAAGTTTGGGGTCCCAGAGTTGATGGTCTGGGAATCTGGCCCAGGTCTTCAGGGTTCCAGCGCGCCTTCTGAGCTCTAAGATAGTGGGCCAGGAGGGGGGGCTCGGAGCAGGCTCACACCCGCGTTGTCCTCCCTACTCCCACCCCCCGCAGTTGAGGACAGGAGCGCCAAGCTGAAGCCCTACAGAAGAAGGACTGGCGCCACGCACCCCGCTTCCTAATCCCCTCAAGCCGCACACCGTGCTCCGTGGCCAGGACTGCACTATGACCTGCGTCTTCCTTGGGAACCCGCGGCCCATGGTGACCCTTTACAAAGGCGACATCAACATCACGGCCAGCTCCAAGTTCTGGTACAACTCCACCAGTGGCGTGTGCACCCTCGTCATCCCAAGCTGTACGCTGTCTACGGTGAGGGCGGGGAGGTGGGGGGGAGTGGGGGACGAAGGAGGCTGGGGCAGAGCGGCAAAATGGTCGAATGGTGGATCATTAGTCAACGCTCTTCATTTGGCTGGGCACCGATTTTTATTTAATCTGCTATCCGGTGATGCAAACATTCTTAATTGGCCACAGTTCTTACCACTCTCCCACTCTCTGGATGTCATTTGTTATGCGCACTGGCCCCTATAGATGTTGGAGTTTTCCATCTCTGGATAAGAAGTGGTTTGCAACCCTTATTGGGCCTACACCTGCCTTTAAAAAAAAGATACTGGACTAAACCAGATTCACCAATCACAAATTCTCTGACAGGGTTCAGGAAGAAATCTGTTTACAAAATTTTGCAAGTGATTCTGATATTCAACTAACAATTGGTCTAGGATAAGGACACAGGGGAGGCACAAATAAGGGGAAGACTGGAGAACCCTCCCTTTTTGCACACGAATGCTATGTTTCTACTTGTGTTTACTTGTGTATGCATTTGGCTCATGTGTGCACAAACAGGAAAATATTTTATTCCTTCCCACATAGCCTATTGTCTTCATAGCTACACAGCTAGTAGCAGCAGGAACTCTTTAAATCAGGGGCTCTCAACCTGTGGGTCACAACCCCTTTGTAACAATGAAAATACATCCTGCATATCAGATATTTACTTTATGATTCATAACGGTATCAAAATTACAGGTATGAAGTAGCAACAAAAATAATTTTATGGTTGGGGGTCACTACAACATAAGGAACTGTATTAAAGGTCACGGCATTAGGAGGCATTAGGAAGGTTGAGAACCACTGCTTTAAATGCAAAGCTGAACTGCTTTGCTTTCTCTTTCTGAAGTTACTCCCCTAGCTTTCCTACCCCCAAATAAAATCCCAAACATAGCCGGGCATTGTGGCAGGCGTCTGTAATCCCAGCTACTTGGGAGGCTGAGGCAAGAGAATCACCTAAGCCCAAGAGCTGGAGGTTGCTGTGAGCTGTGACTCCACAGCACTCTACTGAGGGCGATAGAGTGACACTCTCTCTCTACAAAAAAAAAAAAAATCCCAAACCAACAAGGTTCCCATCTCCCCAACCTCTCTAGTCACATCTTCTATTATTCCCTGAACTCTCCATGGCACGCCATTGCTGTGGTCTTCATGGTTACAGACCCTTTTTTATCCAGTTATAGATGTCTTTCCTTGGGGAAAGGACCATATCCTATTACTCTGTCTGTCAAGTGTTTAAAGGTCTGGCACAGAGATGATGTCTCCAGAGTGGCTGCCGAACTGCAACAGAACTGGGCCAGGGAAAGCACTGTGGGGGCTATCCAGCTTTCACTGCACAACCAGAGATCCCCAACAATTTAACTGGTTGTAAGCACGTGGGCCCAGGGCCCTGGCTCTACCACTGAGCAGCCAGTGGTAGAGAGAGACCACTGACAAACTTTGGCATATTCTCTGTGCCTGTTTTCTACTCTAGGACTCTGAGGTGTAAATGAAATAGTGTATGAAGTGCCTGGCACAGTGCCTGGCAAATATTAAATGCTGAATAAATGGTAGCTCTTAATTCCATATACTCTGCCAATCCAGGATTAAGAGTCCCAAGGCCAGGCCCTGGTTCCCATGTAGGAACTCCAAGTCCAGCAGTTTTGAGTTTCCCTGGCATCATTAATACTAATAAATACTTGGTTTTCTCTTTCAGACAAAGATGACAAGTCAATTCTAGCATCCCTAACTGAGAATCTGCAGAAGAAATCAAAGCACCTTATGTGAGCTCCAGCCCAGGCACGAGGAGGCTGTTGTGATGTGGGGCTTCTTGGCCTGTCCTCTGCATGCCCAGTGTAGGGATCCCAAGTTGCTCTCTGGTACTTGTCAGTGCAAACATTCAGTGAAGGGAGGGGACAATAAACTAGAATCCCCCTTTCTTGTTCCTGAGAGTGGTCTACCAAGAAGATAGACATTGGCATGGGATGAAGATTCCCAGACCTTGACCCCTAAGAGCCCTGTCCAAAACCATCCACATAGGAGTGACCATCCCCCTTTTTGACTAGGCCCCTCCTCTGCACCTACCCTGTACCCTTCCCCTCCCCTCAAGGAATGGGGGCAAGTCTTGCTGACTTCGTCTTTCTCCCCATCCTGCTCTATCCCTAGTTCATACTAGGTAGGTCCATGTTCAGAGCTCTAGGGTTTAAAAGGATCAGAACTTTGCCTCTTGATAGTGTCCAGGGTTCCCACTATCAGAGCTAGAAGGGATTTGTCACCCAGATCACTAAGTTTCAAATCTATGTTTTGCAGCAGAATTCTTTCTTAAACAAACAAACAAACAAACAAAAAACTTAAGGAGCTACTGGACTTGAAACAAGCCTAGGGAGTCTTTGAGCCTGCCTTCTCTCCTTATTCCTTTGCTACTCCCCATAAGGAATCTCTGTAAAAACCCTAATTGAAAATCACTTATTCATCCAACATACACAATGACACTTGAGTCTCCTATATTACATCTCCACAAATGTGCAATGCCTTTACAAAATGGCATATTTACCACCATCCAAGGCTTTTCTTTCTACTTCTGGTTAGCGCATTGCCTGTTAAAATGCAAATACCCTTGGAGTGGGAATGGGGTGACAAATTATTCTGCCAGGGCTTTACATCTAAAGTATGAATCAGCTAATCTAATCTCATTCCTCCCAGCTGTTCAACTAGGAGAAGGAGATGCTTGAAGGGAATCTGGAACAGGCAGTGGGTCTGGGGTGGGCAGCAGGTTAACTAAAGGTTACCAAGGGTGCTGAACATCTGTGCACAGGGGAGTGCATCAAGGCCACATTTGGACAGTGGCAAATACTAACTATCCATCCCCCATCCTCCTGAATCATCCTCACCCACTCATGTCACTAGGGAAGTGAGATCCACTCCAACCAGCACAGAGTCACCAGAGCCAGGGAGCCAGCCTGGTGCCAAGATGCACTGGCCAGGACTATGATACAGGCTTTGAGGATAGCCAGGGCCCCTGGCACCATGCCCACACCCCTTCTCCAGGATAGGCGCGTGCCACACAGGCAGTTAAGCAGGATAGCCAATGGCCCTTGGTTTTTATTTTTTTTTTTTTCACACGGGCAGTATAGGATGGAGTTTTCCCATCCTTGCTCCCTTTGCATTGAATGTGCCTTGGGTCTTATGACCCCAGAATGTCATTAGAGCCCCCTCTTCTTGCTCCTAGTACAGGAGGGGCAGGGAGGAAAGCATTGGGAGTATGTATGTTAGGGGGAGGGGTTCCAGCTCTCTGAGCCAGACTCAGCACCCCCTCAGCAGCTCCCTAAGGCCCTCTCCCTTGGAGACTTTGACAGCAGGACAGAGACATATGGCAGAGAAAGACATAGGCAGGCTGGGAGACAAACTGTACACACACTAACACACAAGAGACACACAGACACACACAGGCTGGCCCCTTCCTTTGGCATGATTCACCCTAGCCCTGAAGACAGGGTCTCAGGGTAGTAGTATGAGGCCTGAGTTTTGGACTGGCCTATGAGAGATGGGGCCAACTTGAAGCCTTTGGTACCTCTAGCTCCCCGACCAAAGAAGTTCCTTTTCCTGCCTACCCTGGACAGATGCCCCTTCACCTTCCCACCCACCACTTAAGAGATTAAGATTATTCAAGTAACAAGGATAGAAGGAAAGGGTGACCTTGACTCTAGTCCAATCTTCCCAACCAGGGGCCTGTGAGGACTTCAAACCCCAAGGCTGGGCCATATCAGTATAGATTTCTCTTCTCTCTTTCTTCAAACTCTATAGATCAGCAGTGGGAGTGGGTGAGCCCAGCACTGGCATTGGTCCTAGACATATGAGATAAGAGTCAGATTCTTCCACCTAGTAAGGGAAGAGGGGATGTCAAGAAGCTGAGCACATCACCCTCCAAAAGGGCTTTGACAGTCCTGATAGGGTGAAGGTGGGGAAATGCCTACTTCTGACTCCAGCAAGGGATTAGGCTGGCTCTTTTAGCTCACAGCATTGTCCTGGACCACTAGCTTTACTAAGGAGATCCTTTTCCTTCTTACCCCCTCAAACTTGTGAATTCCTCCATGAGGTACCTGCTGCCCCAGGCTGGCACTGCAGCCATCCTGATCCAGCTCCTGCAGCTTCCCAGGGTCTGGACCCCAGCCCTAGGAGGAGAGAGGGGTGACCAGACCCTGGCACCTCAGTTGGCCTTGCTCAGTCTATAGTCTTCATGGGATCCCGGCTCTCGACAGCTGACAGGGCGATGAGCATCTGGGCAGCGTAGTAAGTGGACATGATGAGTGCCCGCGAGTATGGCACAGGAAAGCAGAATTTGTTGAGGGCAATGGTCACGTCTGAGATGATAAAAAGCACTGCACCACTGCCAGCCGCCAGCTCAGTCCAGCGCCAGGCTGCCCCATCCAGCCGCAGCCCTGCCATAGCTCGCCAGCCCATGAAGGTGATAAGGGCTATATAGACACCCACCAGGTAGGT
Organism: Arctocebus calabarensis; assembly: GCA_963573935.1. Classification (NCBI taxonomy): domain Eukaryota; kingdom Metazoa; phylum Chordata; class Mammalia; order Primates; family Lorisidae; genus Arctocebus; species Arctocebus calabarensis. The sequence continues at coordinate 36,415 of CAUYON010046580.1, forward strand.
GAAGGCACCTGAGAGGCCCGGGTAGAGGAGGGCATAGCACAGGACCGATAGCACTGCCATCACCAGACCTGTCCGAAGAGCCAATGGCCGCATGCCAAAGGCTGAGGCGTAGAACATGTGGGTCACAGCAAACATCAGCAGACCTGGGAGTGAGAAGGGATAAAGGATGCTGAAGGCAGGATTGGTAAGGAATAGGTAATAGGGTGGGGGTAGAGTGGAGTGTTTGGGATAGCCCAGCAGCTTTGCCTTGGGAGTAACAGGGGTGGGAAGGTCCACAAAAGTTAAGGGCCATCACCCTCATACCCATGAAGAACTCTAGAACTGATCACCAAGTCAGCTGCAAGGTCATCCTCTAACAGAGGCCATCATAGTCCCTGGCCACATATACCTGTGGATTTCCCATATTCTAGTTCAAAAGCTCTCTCCCAAAATCTTTGCCCCCCTCCAACCCTCTACCTTCCACACCCACAACCCCCCCCCCCAGATAGCTATTAGGGCCACTGACCATGCACAAAGTATCCTTGATCCTGCCAGATGAGGAAGGCATCACCTACAGCAGAGAAGACAAGCCCCACAAAGATGCGGGTGGCACTGGGATGGGCCAGCAGGAATCCTAGGCCATGGGCCAGAAGGAAGAGCCAGAGGCAGAAGATAGGCAGGCACTTGATGAGGGCACTGACCCACGATGGGCTGGATGAGGGCAGCCAGAGCACAAAATACACGCAGGTGGCCTTGAAGAAGGGCACCAATTTGGGTCCCTCACTCTTCACCTGGAGGACACAGGACAAGGACAGCACTCATAGGAGTTTTCAGATCCAGCACCCTCAGGCTGGGTATCTACCCAGAGACAGATCCACTCCCACTCACCTCACTCCACAACCCCCATCTCACTTTCACCTCCAAGTAAGGAAGATTGACACAGAGAAACCCAGCCTGGCCTGTCCCAACCAGCCAGCAGGATGTGAACAAACCTATCACCACCTTGAGGCTCACTTTATTAGGAGGGGAAAGGGCTCCACTATTTTTGCTACCTGTGTCCACTCTTGACCTGGGGCTGGGCCAGATGGGTCAATCACTGGGCAGCAAATGAATCCTGAGATACTGTCCCCTTCTGCAGCCCAAGACTTCTCCCTCCCTGTCCAGGCCCTTTCCCTCCCCAGGGCCCCCTCTCTGCCAGGATCAGCCCCCAGCTGTCTGAAATGGAGTGAAGTCAGCGGGAAACCACAAGAGATGCCCTGACTGGCAAGCTCGTGATTCTTAGTGACCGGGCCAGGGCACAGGCTTAGGGCCCTGGCAACACCAGGTGGATGCCAGGAATGTGGGAGGGTGGGCAATGCCTCAGCCCTCAGGCCCGCTCCTCCTCAATCAGTCTGTTCCTCAGCCACCAGTCCATCAGCCCCAGCCTAAAGGTGGCAACAAGGGCAAGAAAGGTGCTAGGGATGCTGGCCAGAGAAATGAGCCCATAAGTTGGAAGCAAGAAAACTGTCCCTGAAACAGTAGAGATTTCAGGGATGGGGGGAGTTGTGTATGTGTCAGTCAATCTCATTTCCCAGAGAATAAGAGCAACCCAAGGCACACCAGAAAGACAGGAAGAGGGGAAAGGTTCTCTTGCCAACTTCTGATCTGGAGCCAGCCAACATACTGGGAGGAGAAGGAGAACTGAGAAGGGGAAGTTAGAGCAGCTGACTTGGTCTCAGGCAGATTAGGGGGAGGGCAGTTAAAGAAAGGTTGTACCAGCTTGGCGCCTGAGGCTCAAGCGGCTAAGGCACCAGCCACACACACCTGAGCTGGCAGGTTCAAATCCAGCCCAGGCTGCCAAACAACGATGGCTGCAAACAAAAAATAGCCAGGTGTGGCAGGTGCCTGTAATCCCAGCTACTTGGGAGGTAGAGGCAGAAGAATCGCTTGAGCCCAAGAGTTGGAGGTTGCCCTAAGCTGTGATGCCACAGCACTCTACCCAGGGTGATAGCTTGAGGCTCTGTCTAAAAAAAAAAAGAGGCTCCGTGCCTGTGGCTCAACGGGCTAAGGCGCCAGCCACGCACACTGAGCTGGTGGGTTCGAATCCAACCGGGCCCGCCAATCAACAATGACGCCTGCAACCAAAAAATGACCAGGCATTGTGGCAGGCGCCTGTAGTCCGAGCTACTTGGGAGGCAGAGGCAGAAGACTCGCTTGAGCCCAGGAATTGGAGGTTGCTGTGAGCTGTGATGCTACAGCACTCTATCCAGGGTGACAGCTTGAGGCTGTGTCTCAAAAAAAAAAAAAAGAAAGAAAAAGAAAGAAAGAAAGGTTGTACTCAAGGCCACTGTAGGCAGAGTCCAAGCTGGGGGGAGTTGGCTGCTGCTGATGTTTTGAATCTGTGACCCCTGAACCTCCTTTCCTTGGGCTGCTAGTACAGAATTACTGAGGGTGACATGGAGCAGCTAGGGTTCCTTGGTAACACACTCTGCCCAAAATGATTGTACCTCTGGCTGGATAAGCTGTCGGGCACAGGGCTCTGAGGACACACTCCCAGACAACAGAGGATAAGGATGGATCAGACTGTGATGGAGGCGGTTAGGAAGAGACAGATGAGTGGGTCCAGAATCCAATCCTACCCCTGCTCTGCCATGAAAGTTCTCCCATTAAGGCTAGTCAGGGTAGGGGCACTGTCAGAGAAGGTGGCTGGAGGGACAACGGAGGACAATCTCCATTATCCACCTTTGGGAGCATCAAAGTCAGCTCCATCCCTCCCTCGGACCCATATTTTCTAGGAGAAACCGGCAGTAGCTGAGGAGACCTTAACAGTCAGAACCTAGCACTGGAAAAGGATGGGGTAGATAAGATAAACGTTGGAGTTATGAAGTCTGAAAAGGAGGAGGCATCCACAGAGAATGACCCAGAGCATTTGCAGCGGTGCTCTAGAGTCAGGGTTGTCCTCCGACTTGTTTATGAGGAAGGAGAGGAAACAGACTTGGGACAGGATTCCCAAGAGGTCTCTGTCGCCCTCTTGGCTCACTATTCTCTCCCACGCCTCCCAGTGTTCTGCGTACACAGAACCCGCTGGCAGGCTGCAGTCCTCTCCCTACCCCGGCTGCGACCCCGCGGACTGGTGCCAGAGACACAAATCAACAAAGTCACGCTTCCGAGTCACGTGGCCAATGTTTTCCTCCCTCCCGCCGACGGGCTGGGGGCGCGCGGAGGAGGGGCGCGCAGGTCTGAGGAGCAAGGGGCAGTGACAGCGCCCTCCTCTCACCGAGGACGCCGGCCGCCTCAGACCTCTGCCCCTCCTCGGCCCCCAGCACCTTGGCCTGCTGGAGCCCAGTCGCCAGGCCAGTGGGCTCCCGCCGCGCCGGACACTGACTAGCTTGCTCGCTCACTCACCACAGTGACCGGGGACACCATGGCGGCGGCGGCTGGCACCCTGCTCCGGGCTGCAACAGCCAGAATGCGCCCGCGCCCAGGTGAGCAGGCGACGACGTTACAAAGCCTCAGGGTGACGGACAATACCTCCTGAGCTCCCGGCTCTCTAGGTTCTGTCTGTGAACCGTACGACGTCACCGAGGCCACGGCCAATGAGCGGGCCAGAGCCCGGGGGGGCGGGGCCCGGCTAGTGTCGCCGGCCAGGACCCCGGCCTCTACCCGCAAAAAAGAGGCTTCTCCCAGGGGCGGAGGCGGGCCCAGAGGCCACGCCCCCGGGAGGCCGTACCAAGGCATCCACAAACGTGGTGGTGACCCCAATGCATGAGTAGGGACCCAGCTTGGCTGAAGGACAAACACATTCCTATCCAGGACGCTCAGCGACACACATTTTCTCATGAACCAGGAGCAAAAGGCAAAGACAAATTCCTTTCAGCCTTTACAAATGTAGTCCATGCAGACAGAACTGCAATTAGACCCACAACCTTCGCTGTGTGGACACACTGCAGTCAACAGACACATATATATACACAGTAGTCAAAGATCTACAGTTGTTAACATTCACACGTGCAGAATCACAATTGCCCTTAGGCACTGAACAAGTACATAAGCACAAAACCCAACAATCTCAAGTTGATGCACATCCTTCAACATTAGAACAGAGATATACAGGCAAGCAGCAGCACATATATGTTAATCCTAACATACAGAGTGCCAAAAAAAAGTATATGCTTTTTAAGAAATGAAAAAACTGGGGCGGTGCCTGTGGCTCAGCGTGTAGGGCGCCAGCCCCATATACCGAAGGTGGCGGGTTCAATACCAGCCTCAGCCAAACTGCAAAACAAAAAAATAGCCGGGCATTGTGGCGCCTGTAGTCCCAGCTACTCGGGAGGCTGAGGCAAGAGAATCGCCTAAGGAATTGGAGGTTGCTGTGAGTTGTGTGACGCCACGGCACTCTACTGAGGGCGATAAAGTGAGACTCTATCTCTACAAAAAAAAAGAAAAAACTGTATTAAATTTGTAATACTCGTCAAATTAGACTTCAATTACAAGAGGTGCTCAATGTGATTTGTATTCATTGTTTGTTATCAGTATATATTGAGTATTACAATTTCAATACAGTTTTTTCCTTTCTTAAAACGTGTATACATTCTTTTGGCACCCTCTGTACCAGCAAACACAGACACTGGATTGCCCCGAGGCGCATACCTCTCACAACTCAGAGACAACACGTACACTAGAACATACCAGGAATAACAGAGAGGCAGACTGGAGCATACTTAAGCACTCAAAGGAATGTGAACTAACTTTGTCAAAAATACATCATTGTAAGTATGTTTAATGTTGATTTTACATAGGTGCACAGCACATTTGGAACTGTGCATCTTCCAAATCACTATAGTTACATGAGTGGACTGGTAGGTGGTCAAATGGACTTAAACCTAGACCCAGTTTTGCCATTTCCATGCTGTGAGATTGGGTGGGTCACTTCGCATTTCTAGCCTCAATTTCCTCACAGATAAGCTGGGAGGGTGGTTTCGAAGGTTCTGCCCACTCTGATGTGTGTAAGATAGGGAAGAAAAAGAGCTGCTGGCTTTAGGAAATTTAAGTCTAGGCTTCCTGGAGATGGAGATTTCAGATTTATCTCAAAGGACGGGTGAGTGGTCTGTGATCTGCTATAGACAGACAATAGCTGTGTTTCTGGCTGTGGGACTTGGGAGTAATAAGGTGACCAGAGTTTCTTTTTTTTTTTTTGCAGATTTTGGCCAGGGCTGGGTTTGAACCCACCACCTCCAGCATATGGGGCCGGTGCCCTACACCTTTGAGCCACAGGCACCACCCGTGACCAGAGTTTCAAACATCCTGGAATGGTGACACAAGCTGTAGTGCTGGACCTCAGCCTTGTGATGACCCAGGAGAGACCTACAGTCTAAAGTTTGCTGTGAGCCCCTCCTGCAATGGGCCTCTTCCTTTGACTTTTGGGCCCTACCAAGCCTTCCCTAAAGCCTGTGCCATTGATCTGATACTCACTTAGAGAAGAGTCATCCTTTTTTTGTGACAGAATTGACTACTAGATATTCAGAGCCTGGTGTTATAAGGATGAGAGTGAAGTCTTGGGATGAGGGTCACTCAGAGTCTTCTTCCCACCTCTTCCATCTACCTCCTACATGGAGTTCCAGGAGTCAACAAACTTTGCCTGGTTTGTTTTCTTTCCAGTTGGGCTCTGTAGGGAGAATCACCTTATCAGAATGGGAGACTAGAATTGCTGCCACTAAGGCTTTGCCATACATATACACACACACATACACCCCTACAAAGTGTGCTGCCTAGAAAGAACACTGGATTAAGGAGTTAGATATATTGTACTTAGTACTAGTCCTTCCTTCTTTATGACATACTACTTACTGTAGTTGTATAATTGAGCACATCACTCCATCCTTGGAGTCTCAGTCTCTTCATCAATCAAATGGAAGGATAGGGCTAGACGATTGGGTGCAAACATTCCAATTTTCCAAACACATCATCTAAGGGATAGTTCTCAAATTAGAGAGTGGCCACATGAGGGCATTTTTTTCATTTCATAAACCTTACTTTATCTGGCTATAGAAATCAGAAGGAGAACTATTTCAGTGGTTCTCAACAAGCCCAGCCTCGGCCAAACTGCAAAACAGAAAAATAGCTGGGCGTTGTGATGGGCTCCTGTAGTCCAAGAGAATCACCTAAGCTCAGGAGATGGAGGTTGCTGTGAGCTGTGTGACGCCACAGCACTCTACCAAGGGCGATAAAGTAATACTCTGTCTCTACAAAAAATAAAAATAATAAAAATAAATAAATGTCCTTATCCCACGCCAGACTACTGACTCAGTGGCACAGATTTTAATAACCTTACACACACTTAATACCTAAATATACAAAAACATAAAATCTAGAATTGTCATACACTGGGTTCAAGGAAATGCTTTATTACCTAACACAAACTAATCATATATTAGGTTGCTCACAAAACAGAGGCATTTCCTCCATATGCTTGCTGTTCTGCATTTGCATCCCTATCACCAAGATTCATTCTTAGCCCTTCTCAACCTGGCAGCCTGAGCTCTGTGGACTGTATCAGTAGGGCTCTCCAGCTTCACAGTTTTCTCTTTGCTTGTTTGTCTCCTTTATAAGAATGTGAGCCCATTCACGCATTCATTCATCTAACAAGTGTTTACTCTCCACTTAACATGTGCTAGCCACTGTGTTAGGTGCTGGGGTCTAAAATATTGAGTAAAATATAGTCTCTGTCCTCACAGAGCTCACTGTTCACTTCAAGCAGGCAAGTAAACAATTATATGATTAGTGCTTGCTTTGGCAGCACATATACTAAAATTGAAACAATACAGAGAAGATTAGCATGGCCCCTGCGGAAGGATGACACGCAAATTCGTGAAGGGTTCCGTATTTTTACATTGCACCTTTAGATCTGGAGCAAAAACACCTGGATCCCAAGGACGTGGTAATTAAACAGTTTCGTTCCATGAAAAAAATGAGTGGAGATGAATTCTGCCCTCATTATCAGGACCAGCTTAAAGCTGAAACTGAAGAAACCTATGCAAATTTTATAAAGCACAATGATGGCAAAAATATCTTCTATGCTGCTCGTACCCCTGCCATACTATTTGCACTCATGTTTGCTATGTATATAATCTCAGGACTGACTGGCTTCATTGGCCTAAACTTTATAACCATCTTGTGTAACCTTGTCATGGGATCAGCACTGACATCACTTTGTACTAGGGCATATGTTAAATACTCTGGGAGTTCAGAGAAATTGGAACAATGATTGATCAGATTGCTGAAACATGATAGGAACAGGTATTGAAGCCCCCGGGTGATAATTTGATGGAAGAGAACATAAGGCAGTCTGTAACAAACTCTATCAAAGCAGGCTTTACTGACCAGGTGTCTCATCATGCCAGATTAAAGACAGACTAACAGTCCAGCTCCTCATGGACTCCACTCTCTTTTCTTTTTCATGCTTGCCGTACAATGAAAACTCAAACTTAACCAAAGTTTACAATCAACTGTAGAAGTAGTTTAGTATAACTGGCTTCACAGATGGTTGCCACAGAGTATGAAAATTGTTTGTTGGTTTTAAGCATTCTTTTAATGGCGCCAAAGACATGATGACTGGGTGAGGAGCATTACTTTATCACGCACATTTGTGCCATGTTTAATTCTTTTATTTCATTTTACTTAATCTAATGTTTAGTGAAATTTGTCTTATGCAAAAGGACATTTCAGGGAAATGTTTTAATAAATCTATTTGAGTCTCTTAAAAAAAATTATGTGATTAGGCAGCTGAAATAACTAAGGTATGACTGTGTGTCTCAGGTGACTTTAAAAAGACATCAGAAAGCCAGGCATGGTGGCTCACACCTGTAATCCTAGCACTCTGGGAGGCTGAGGCAGGTGGATTGCTTGAGCTCAGGAATGTGAGGCCAGCCTGAGCAAAAGTGAGACCCTGTCTCTACTAAAAATAGAAAAACTGAGGCCAGAGGATCTCTTCAGCCCAAGAGTTGACGTTGCTGTGAGCTATCACGGCACTCACAGCACTCTACCCATGATGACAGCTTGAGACTCTATCTCAAAAAAAGAAAAAGAAAAGAAATCAGAATCATCTAGAGCATTTGAGGAAGTGGAGGATAAATCTGAAAGGATGAGTTGATCTTCACTGAGCAGATGCCTGGATATGACATTCTCAGCAGAGGGAATTGTGTGTTTACATAGAAGCGCAAGAGACACAGAATTCAGGGAAATAACCTGTAGTGCTGGAGTAAGCTGTAGAGTGAAAATGTGAAACTAGAGAAGTAAGTGTAAGCCAGGTCAAGAAAGGTCTTTTTTTTTTTTTTTTTTGAGGTTGAGTCTCAAGCTGTCACCCTGGATAGAGTGCTGTTGCATCACAGCTCACAGCAACCTCCAACTCCTGGGCTCAAGCAATTCTCCTGCCTCTAGCTCCCAAGTAGCTGGGACCACAGGTACCCGCCACAATGCTAGGCTATTTTTTGGTTG
>CAUYON010046584.1:0-38353 GCA_963573935.1 Arctocebus calabarensis
AGCCTCCCTAGTAGCTGGGACTACAGGTGCCCGCCACAGCGCCCGGCTATTTTTTTGTTTTGCAGTTCGGCCGAGGCCAGGCTTGAACCCGCCACCTTCGGTATATGGGGCCGGCGCCCTACTCGCTGAGCCACAGGAGCCGCCCTATATTTGTTTCTTTTAAAGGGCTGTCTCCTCCGTCCCTCCTCCACTCAGTTACCCCTCTCCTATTGGTACATGTTAGTGTACAGAGAAAACACTGCTAAGTTTCTGGAAGTGAAGATGTAACTGGGGCAAAGTGAGGGCTGAATATTTTTTGTCAAATTAATAAAATGATGGCTGACTTTAAAATGCATTTTTATTTAACAAATATTTTAATGTAAATATATACAAATACATATAAAGATTAAGACATGGAAAACTTACTCATAACCACTGGCTTTATTACATCTTCTTATCATTTATTACAGATGGTGTTGAAACCCACTGGTACCCTGCCCAGTTCCACACACCGACATCACTTCTCAATTGATAAATAATATCATTAAATTTATATTTATATTTTACATGTTTCATAAGATTAATTTCTGCATCCATGCTATGCACAGTACTGTGGTGGATGTTTTCACTTTTATAGAAATAGTATCCAATCTACTTGCCTTTTATTTTCAACATTGTTAGATTTTGATCAGATAATTTTGGAGGTGTATTTGCTAATGTCTAGCACTATAATTTCTTTTGTTTCTTATTTTCTTGTTATTTTCATATTTTAATTTTGTCTATATAACAGCCATTAAGTAGCAATGTATTGCTTTTTAAATTTATATCATCCTAATTATGGATGAGGTAATACATTTATGTTGTATTTATATTGTATTTCTTCTTCTGAGATACAGCTGTGAATTGCAATATGCTTTGATAATTTATTATTTTGTCTTATTTATAAGACAACGTTAATATTCTTGGTAACATTTCTTTGTTGGTAGTAATCATGAAAACAGATACACTGAAACTGTGTCTTAACTTATAATTTTATTTATGATACCTTTGTTACACAGAATAACTTAAGTTTTTAAATATACTCATAACTTTTCAAAATTTGGATTCTTTCTAATGTGCCCAAGAAATCCTTGCCTATAACATAGTCAAAAATTAGATTTGTATTATAATTTATTATTATTATTTTTTTTGCAATTTTTGGTCAGGGCTGGGTTTGAACCCACCACCTCTGGCATATGAGGCTGGTGCCCTACTCCTTTGAGCCACCTGTGCGACCTAGACTTGTATCTTTTCTTCTAACTCTACAGGGTGTCCCAAAGGTCACCTATAAAGTCACTATCCATAGAAAAAATGTGAAATTATAGCTAAATGTATCTTTATTTATAAAATATTTATTACCTGATTTTACAAAGAGGTGGCCAACATGTATAGAATATTTTTGAAATATTTCATAAAATTTTATGGTGGCTTTTTTTGGACATTCTCTTGTTTTTTCTTTTCATATATAATTTTCTCAACCTCCAATTCTTGGGATTTATAGTTGAATTTGGTATAAAGTGAGAATTTCACTTCATTTTTTTATATGGATAACCAGTTGCCTCAGCAATATTGAATGATTTAATGAAGAGAATAGTCAAAACTCATCCACTACTTTGTAATTAATAATGCTAATTTTTAAATGAATTAAGTTTCCACACATGTGTAAATCTGTTTCAGGGTATGTATTGTCTTTTTCGCTATTTGAAGTGTGTATTCTTGAGTTAGTATTGTTAGGCTTGAATGCTATAAAATTATAGTCATCTTGATGGATCAAGTTTCAGCACCTTTTTCACTACCTTGGAGACTATCTGCTTTTGTTTCATAATTCTTTCATATTAAACATTGTATTCATTCATTTTAAACATTGTATTAAATTCCACTTAATTCAAATTCTTTGCTTAGGCCATTACACTGAAGAGGTATTCTTCACATTTGTTATAGAAGTCTTTTGGTTTCATTACCTACATTTAACACTTTTAAACACTTTGAAATAATTTTAACATGTGGCCATCCAATTTTCCCAGTCCCATTCTTTAAATAGGGCTTCTTTTCACATTGCCACAATATTACAGGGCTATACTATGTAGTAGCCAAAAAAGCATGGCACAAAAGTAGAAACATAGAGTAATAAAACAGAACAGAGAACCCAGACATAAAACCATCCACATACATCCAAATTTTTGTTGGTTTTCTGTCTGAACAATCTCACCATTGCTAATAATGAGCTGTTGAAGTCCTTGGTATTATTATACTATAGTTTTTCTGTCCCTTTATGTCCATCAATATTTATTTACATATTCAGATGCTATGGGATTAGTTACAAACATATTTATAATCACTATAATCCCCCTTCTGCATTGGCCCTTTTGTTCATATGTCATGGCTTTTCTTTTGTCTTTTTTTTTTTTTAAGAATTTTTAACTTAAAGTTGATTGTACATTATATAAGAATAACCTTCTGTGCACTTTTATGGTCCACATTTATATGAAATATTTTTTCTCCTTACCTTGTTTTTAGTCTGTGTATCTCTCTATAGGTGAAATTATTTTCTTGCCAGCAAAATATAGTTGGGACTTTATTTTTTTAAGCATTCATTCATTGCATTTCTTTTTTTAATTTCAAAATGTTAAGGTGTTACAAATGTTTTGTTACATGGTTTGAGTCAGAGCTATCATTGCCCATCATCCAGGTCGTGTTCATTGTACCAGTTAGGGAGGTTCCTGCCCCTTCCCTCATCAATCCTCTCTGCTGTTTGCTATCTGATGACTTTTACTCTTTCTGTGTCCTTGGGTGCCCTGCCTGTTGGTTAATTCCAATTTATGAGAGACTACATGTGGCATTTGTTTTTTCTTTCTAAGATACTTAGAGGTTGGTCTCCACTGTTTTCCAAATTGCTGCAAAAAACCAGTAATTCATCTTTATTTATGTCTGAGTAGTACTTTACCTTTTCTTAATTCACACATGAATTGATGGACACTTGGATTTATTCTACGTGTTTCCAATTTTTATTTGTGATGCCATATACACGCAAGTGCAAGGAGTCTTTTTGATAAAATTACTTATTTCCCCTGGGGTAGATACCCAGTAGTGGGATTGATGGATCAAAATATAGGTTGACTTTTAGTTCTTTGAGAAATCTCCCTACTGTTTTCCATGATGTTTTTACTACAACTGTTTATGTGTTCCTTTTTCTCTGCATTCATGCCAGTATGTATTGCTTTTGAACATTAATGAATGTCCTGTAAGCACAAATGACGTGATATCTCATTGTGGTTTTACATTTCCCTAATGATTATTGGTTTTGAGCAAATTTTTCACGTATTTTCTGCCATTTATCTTCTTTTGAAACATTTCTGTTCATCTTTTGCACACTTTCTAATGTGTTTTTTTCTCTGATGATTTGATTGAGCTTTTTGCAGATTCTAGATATTAGCCTTTTATCACAATCTACGTTATATTTCTTTAATTGGAGAATTTAGTCTGTTTACATTCAGAGTAATTATTGATAGATACAGACTTACAATTGATATTTTGATATTTGTTTTATGGTTGTTTTGTAAATCTCTTCTTTCTTTTTCCTCTCTTACTGTCTTCCTTTGTGCTTGAGTGATTTCCTGTAGAAGTATATTTTGATTTTTTAATTTTCAAACTACTGATACCTTATATTTGGTCACACACACAAAATATAAACACAAATAAAAAATATACACTTTTATTCTATTCCCCTGAGACACATGTATGTGAATTCACCCATATGTGAAACTTTTATCTTTCTGTATTGCACATTTCCTAATAATTTGTTATAGTTATTATTGGCTAGAGCTTCTAGTCTTCATATTAATAGTATGAGTGATTTATAGTTCATAATTATTTTATTAGGGTATTCCTAATTTGTATGTATACTTACTTTTATTAATCAATTTTATAACTTCAAGTCCTTTCTTTTTTCTTCTTTTTTTTATTAAGTCATATACACATAGATCATGAATACATTTATGCATATGTGGGGTACAATGTGTTGATTTTTTTATACAATCTGACGTGCTTACATCAAACCAGTCAACGTAGCTTTTGCTTCATTACTTGTGTTAAGACATTTATGTTCTATACTTGACAGATTTGACTTGTACCCTTGCAAAATGCTCCATAGGTGTGGTACTGCCATTTACTCTCCCTCTATTAAACCTCCCCTTTCCTCTCCCTTCCCACTCCATTTCTCTCCTTCATCCTGAGTTATAGTTGTGTTCTATCTTTCATAAGAAAGGGTGGATAAATATAACTTGGTTTCATTGAAGAACTTAGTACATTGGATACTTTTTCATCTATTCTTGAGATACTTTTCTCAGGAGAATATGTTCCAGGTCCCTCCATGTAAACATAAAAGTGGTAAAGTCTGCATTTTTTAAAGGCTGTATAGTATTCCATGGTATACATATATCACAATTTATTAGTCCATTCATGGGTTGATGTGCACTTGGGCTTCTTCCATGACTTGGCTATTATAAATTGAGCTGCAATGAATAATCTGGTGCAAATATCATTTTTTCAAAGTGATTTTTTTGTCTTTTGGATATATTCCTAGTAGAAGAATTGCAGGATCCAATGGCAGGTAAATTTTTAGAACCCTGAGTGTTCTCCAAACCTCTTTCCAAAAGGAACATATTAGTTTTCATTCCCACCAGCAGTGGAGAAGTCTTCACTTTCTCCACATCCACGCCAACATCTGTAGTTTTGGGATTTTGTTGTGTGGGCTACTTTTACTGGAGTTAAATGGTATCTCAATGTGGTTTTGATTTGCTTTTCTCTGACAATTAAAGATGATGAACATTTTTTCTTGTTTCTGTAGACTATGAGCCCATGTTCTTCAGAGAAGCTTCTATTCAGGTCTCTTGCTCATAGTGAAATGGGATCATTGGCTCTTTTCTTATTAATATGTTTGAGTTCTCTGTAGAGTTTGATTATCAGACCATTGTTGGAAATGTAACCTGCAAATATCCTCTCTCATTCTGAGGCTGGTCTTCTTGCTTTACTTACTCTGTTCTTGGCAGTGCAGAAGATTTTTGGTTTGATCAGATGCCAGTAATGTATTTTTGGGACTGCTTCAATTGCCCTGGGGGTCGGCCTCATAAAATTTTCTCCCAGGCCAATTTCTTCAAGTGTTTCCCTTACACTCTTTCCGAGAATATTTGTCATTTCATGTCTGAAGTTTAAGTATTCTTCTTCAGTTTCAGTCTTCTGCAAGTCACCAGCCAATTCACTCAGCACCATTTGTTAAATAGGAAGTCTTTACTCCATTGTAAGTTTTTAATAGGCTTATCGAAGATCAAATGACGATTAGTGTAGGGATTTATATGTTGGTTCTCAATTCTGTTCCATACATCTACCACTCTATTTTTGTGCCAACACCATGCTTTTTTGATCACTATAGATTTATAATATAGTCTGAAGTCTGGTAGTGTGATTCCATCTAATTTGTTTTTATTTCTGAGTAATGTCTTGGCTATTTGAGCTTTTCTCTGTTTCCATATAAAATGAAGTACTAGTTTTTCCATGTCTTTAAAGTATGACAGAGGTGCTTTAATGGGGATTGCATTAAATCTATAGATTGCTTTGGGTAGTATGAACATTTTACCAATGTTGATGTTTCCCAGCCATGAGCATGGTATGTTTTTCCATTTGTTGACATGTTCAGCTATTTCTTTTCTCGGAGTTTCATAATTCTCTTTATGGAGATCTTTCACATCCTTTGTTAGGTATACTCCTAGATATTTCTTTTTTTTTTTGGCACTACTATAAAGGGACTAGAGTCCATGACTGTTTTTTCAGCTTGACTATTGTTGGTATATATGAATGCTACTGATTTGTGAGTATTGATTTTATAATCTGAGATGCTGCTATATTCCTTGATCACTGCTAAGAGTTTTGTGGTTGAGTCCCTGGGGTTTTCCAGATATACAATCATATCATCTGCGAAGAGTGAAAGTTTGATCTCCTCCAACCCTGTATGGATACCCTTGATTGCCTTCTCTTGCCTGTTTGCAATGGCTAAGACTTCCATTACAATGTTAAGAAGCAATAGAGATAGTGGCAACTTTTCCTGGTTCCTGATCTGATTGGAAATGTTTTCAATTTTACTCCATTCACTATAATATTGGCTGTAGGTCTGTTGTAGATAGCCTCTATCAGTTTAAGAAATGTCCTTTCTATACCTATTTTCTTAAGTGTTCTGATCATAAAAGGATACTGGATATTATCAAAAGCTTTTTCTGCATTAATTGAGAGAATCATATGGCCTTTGTTTTTTATTTTGTTAATGTGATGTCTTATACTTATAGATTTACGTATATTGAACCAGCCTTGAGAGTCTGGGATAAAACCCACTTTGTCATGGTGTATAATTTGTTTGATTTTCAAATATTTTCTTATTATATATTAGTATTCTTTTCATCCATATTTAAGAACTCTCAGTAGCATTTCTTGTAATATCGATCTTGTGGTAATGAATTCCCATAGATTTTTTTTTCCCTGAAAAAGTCATTATCACTACTTCATGTATTAAAAGAGCTTTGCTGAGTAATGTATTTTTGATTGCTAATTTTTTGTTTGTTTGTTTCCTTTAGCATTCTTATATTTTGTCTCACTCCTTCTTGTCCTATAAGATTTCCACTGTCTCCCGCCAGGTGTATAAGAATGGCCTCCATCTCCATATGGTATTTTTAACTTTTCTCTTGTTACTGAAGGAGCTCAGAAAATTTCACCCCAAAAGACTATTTAGAATAAAGAATGTTTTGAATTAAAATCCCTTAGAGAATAACAGAGTAGAAAGAGCCTTCCTTCTATCTTCATAAAACCTGATCAAACAGAACAGTTGACATCTCTTTTCCTCCCTCTGTTCTTAATATATTGCAGGAATGAGGATTAATAATGCAACCAGACCTTGCCCAAACCACCTTAAGATAATCCCCATATCTCAGGTTAATTTATTTTCCAACGAGGATCATGTATAAGTCAGTCCATTTTTCCCTATCCACTCATTCTCCCAAGTATCTATTCAGCCTCCCTAGTAACCATTCATTGCCCCCAAACAGAATTACTTATTTTTCTCATCTTTCCCTCCCTTTTAAAATGAGGGTATATAAGCTTCTTAACCCTACTTGGAAATTTGGTAATACTTTGCAGTTCCTTTTATGCATGTAGTAAGTAAATCTCTTTCTTTTAAGTATCTACCTTTTTGTGAGTTTATCTTTCAACAAATCTTTCAGATGAAGTAGAAGTTTCCCATCACACTCATGCTGTGTTTAGAATTTTGTCCTTGTCCTTGACCTTTGAGAATCTGAATATTCTATAACTTATAATAGTCTTACATTGGTTGAATCTGATTGATGGCCTTTAATCTTCGGTTTATCTAAGCAGTTATATATATTTCCAAATTTATAAAGTTTTCTTTTACTTTTTTTTTACCATAATTAACAGCCAATTTATTATTAGTGCTGTCATTTCAACACATAGAATAAAGTTAGAATATGGTATATTAAACAATAGCAATTGAATTCAAATGATGAAACAAGGATCATGCTATTCTTCATAGCAGAAATGAAGTTACTGATCCAGGGTCAGTGAGGCAATTTTGCTACTTGCTGTCTGTGTCACTTGTGCAGAGTCATAGCACTTAACAGTGTCTACACATGGACAGCGCACAGTAAGTTTTCTTTTATTATTTTTAAATAAACTTTCTACATCTTTCTCATTCTTGACTTCCCTTACAATGGCAATAACACATTTACTCTTTTAATATTATCCCATAGATCTCATAAACTATCTTTAAGTTTTATCATTCTTTATTCTTTTTTCCTTCTGAATATTTCCAAATAGTCTTCAAACATATTGACTCTTCTGCTCAATTAATTCTGCTGTTGAGATCTTCTAATATATTTTTAAGCTCATTCATTTTTTTAGCTCTAGAACTTCTCTTTGATTTTTTGTTATATTAATCATTTTCTTAAATTTCTCTGATAAATTTCTGAACTGTTTCTTTGTGTTTTCACAAAGTGTCTTGAACTTCCTCAAGTTAATTTAATTTAATTATTTAATTCACTGTCTCAGAGATTATAAATA
The DNA here is from genome assembly GCA_963573935.1 of Arctocebus calabarensis. NCBI lineage: Eukaryota > Metazoa > Chordata > Mammalia > Primates > Lorisidae > Arctocebus > Arctocebus calabarensis. The sequence continues at coordinate 8,134 of CAUYON010046584.1, forward strand.
TACATTTCTCCATGGTCAATTACTTGAACTTTAATCAATTTGACGATGCTATGATTCCTGAATGTTTTTATATTTGTAGATGCACTTCAACGTCTTGGCATTAAAAAAATTAGATACTTATTACATTTTACACAGTCTGGCTTTATTTGCACCTGTTCTTCTTCAGAGGACCTTTCAAAATTTTAAAGGAGTCATACTATAGTGTTTCTTAAGCCCCATCAGCAGTAGAGAGTGCCTAAATGTCAGGTTTGATACAACTGTCTCCATAGACTCTGTAGTTTCCAGTTGCACCTGAAGCTCACAGCCTTCTAGTCAAGTGTAGCAGAGCACCTCCATAACCTGTAGTTGCTATGGTCTTGCTACTGTTGAAAGGTATTCAAGGATTAAGGCCACTTTAGTCAACTGGTAATGATGCAGTGTTGTGTGGGACAAAGTGAAGCTAGTTTGTCTCTATACTGCCACATTGGAATAATATGACTGTTCTATGTATACATTCTTATAGCTCACTAAACTTCAATAAGAGTTTTCTGAATTATATGACAGTCTGTTAGTATATCTGTACTTTCTTACTATTTACTATTGCATATTCATAATTTCTTATGATGTTCTCATAATTTCCTGCTTCTTCTTAACCCTTTTACCCTTGTGTTAGTATTTCTACATTTGCGGAAAGAGCCAAATCCTCTGTCCTTTGCAGCTGTCCTCTGTTAGAGGTTAATATAATTTGGATTTCTGGATAGACCAGCAGGTAACAGCCATGGACAGACAGTTTTCTGTCAGGTAATGTACTTAGGCCACGGCTTTTGCTTTCAGATTCAATGGAGTTGCTGGCTGGGCATAATAGTACATGTTTAATTACATGTACTATAAAATGTGTAACAATCAGCAGAAATGCATTTTCTCACAGTTCTAAGGGCTATAAACCAAGGTGTTGGCATGTTTGATTTCATTCTGAGGTGCTTCTCATCAGCTTTTAGAAGGTCCACATCTTCACCTTATTCTTCCTCTGTGTGCATCAGTGTCTTAAGCAACTTGCCTTATAAAGATACCATCATGTTATATTTTATCTTATTCCCAAAGACATGTTATATTTTATCTTATCCCCATGCTTTGCTTTAGTTACATCTTTTAAAGCCCTGTCTTCAATACATACTGAGGTACTGGGTAGAAGGACTTCCAAATAAGAATTTTGAGAGGACTCAATTCAGCCCCATAAATCAACTATTTCAGATAGTTACTGGTGCATAACAAGGCACCACAAAGCAACAATCACTTATTATCAGTCCAGTGTCTGCAATTTGGTTGAAACAGGATGGGCTTGGCCTTACATGTATGCTTCTAACTGAAGGTAAGTAGGCAACACTTTTTCAGTAGAAGATGAGATAAGTTTGGTTCCACATTTCCCTCATTCTCTCTTGGACCAATGAGTCTAGCTGGGTAATACTCTTCAGGTTTCAGAATATACAATAGAATGGGGGTAGAAAACACAGGCCACCTTAAACCTACATCAGAACCTGCACATTATCATTCCTGTCCATTTGTTTTTGACTAGAGCAAGTCACATTGCTTAGCATAAAGACAATGAAAGGGGAAGCACATTGCTTCTATGATGAAGAGATAGGACAGATATTAGTTCAGAGCAGAATTACTAAGGCAATTTACAACAAAGCCTTCACATTGCATGACTCATGTATAGTCAAAGACAAGTTAGCTAAATTCCATCATCAAAGAAAAATGAAACATGAGATGTATAAGTAGAGGCAAAATACAGGGATAACACTGGAAATAAGCATGTAATGAAATTATGCAGGCTCTAGAATGGTTACTGTGAAAGGATTTATATAGTAGAAATGCAAGTTGTACCTTCATATATTAGAGAAGGATTAATGGAAGTAGATTGTGGAAGGATGAAAAAGCACTAGGGTAGGAGCTATCTCTGGATTCTGGTTTCATTTGTAATGTAAATAAGAAATAACACAATGCTATTTTGGTGACAGATTGCTTTCAATCACCTCTGTTTTAGATTATTTTACAAAATTAAAAATTCAAAGGTTATTTTTATTTTACATTAAAGAAAAGTAGCTACAATTAAGCCTTTTTGGAATCATGCATATCCCTAATCTTTATGAATTAGGTGACATTGAACATTTGCATAAGACTATATTTATGATGCATCCATATGCCTCTGTTTGTCTTTCATTTATTATGTAAGAACCCCTAAAACCAGCTAAATCCCAATGTGCTGCAGGTTGCATTCCAAAACTTTATTTTTATGCATAAGATACACAATAGGGAAGGCTGATCCTCCGGGAAGTATTTAATTCAGTTGTTAGTGAATCAGAGATCACTATTCCTCTGAATCTCTTCTGTCTTCACTATTACTGAAATCTCATTATAATTGTCTCCAAATTCAGTGTTAATTACACTTTACTAGTATACAGAAAGCATTAGTACTTGTCAGAGCCCAAAACAACTTTGAGAACATGGTGGCCTAAGTTTTAAGACCATTTTTTTAAGGCTATTATTTTTGCATGTTTTAGGAGAAGTTATAGTTAATGGTAATTATTCTAACTTTACTCCTTATTGTCTTTAGGTTTGATTCTAAGTGTATAACATATACCTTATTCTATATTTACTTTAAAAAATTATATGGGTAGTTAAATAGGCTAAATTTTATACCTCCAAAGTTCATATGGTGAAGCCCTAGTCCTAGTACCTCAGAATTTGACAATATAGTATTTAAAGAGGCAATTAAGTTCAACTAAGTCAGTACACTAGTCCCTATCCAATGTAACTAGTCTTCTCATAAGAAAAAAAAAATCAGAGACAGTTATACATACATACAGAGGAAGAATACAGAAAAATGAGAATCTGCAAACCAAGGGGAAAGGTCTCAGAAAAACAAAACAAACAAGCAAACAAAACACAGCCCTGCCAGCACCTTGATTCTGGACGTTTAACTTACAGAACTGCGAAAATAATAATAATAATAATAATAAAACTGTCTCCCATTTGTGTCCCCAAGTCTGTAGTACATTTAATAGCAGCCCTAAAATTTATTACAGACAGTAAAATCAGAATAATGGAAAGCAGAAAAACTGCCTTCAGGATCCATCCACCCACCATACTAAAATAATCAAAAGAAACCTAGAAACATAAAAATATATGTGTATGTGTGTGTATATATTATCATATATCTCAAGCTTATCATCATGTCTGTATTTCCTAATTAAGAAAACCTCCCTAAGGGGCCATGCTCTGTGAAAGGCACCCGAAAGCCTGGTCAGCATCCTGTGATTTAATGAGGCAAAGATTTCCACGCAACCTGGGATAATGCTATCTATTTCAGTTTTTCTCTTGGTAATTCAGAATTATGAGTGAAAGTAGTTTGACAGTCAGTTGATAGGGACATTTTGAGTCAAAGAGATGCTCTGAAATATCAAGTGGCAATAGCAAGAAGGGCTGTGCATGAAAGATAGTTATGAAAAATTAAACATTACAAGGTAATTGAAACTAGGAAGAAGAAAGGCCAAAGGGAAACAGCAGGGGATGAAGGTAGTTGGTGATGACCAAAGAACAAGAGAGAGGGAGGCAGGGGAGATGGGTTGAGTTGGGAAATTTGAAGCATCATAGTGACAGTAGATCAGTAAAATTTTGCTGCTAGAGAGACAATACAATATTCAAGTGACTGATGCCTGGTCCCTGGAATTGCTGATTTTTCTAATACCTAAACTGTTGCAGTTGTTGAAAGAGGCAACTGAATATCTATTACAAGGTACATAAGAAATTTTAGATTTCCTCCTTTCTTTTAATAAAACCCATTTCTTTAAGTAGTTTGAGTGGATATGACTCAATGGGCTCACAGAATTATAACAAGTGATCAGCCTTAATTAGAGGGCATAAGTTCTCTAACTTCATTTTTGGAATTATCATGGAAGAATAGAAATGAATTTAGAAAATAAAATATACTAGGTACAAGCAAACTATACATAGTATCAGCACTATTATAAAAAATGAATAGCAAGTGTTGCCAAAGATGTGGAGAAATTAAAACCATTGTGTACTGTTGGAGGAAATATAAAATGTTATAGGCATTATGAAAATAGTACAGCAGTTCCTGAACAAATAAAAACAAAATTAACAAAATTCTTATATGGTCCAACAATTCAATTTATTGGATATATACCCAGAAATTGAATGTAGAGATTTGGAGAGATATTTATACAACTGTATTTACAGTAGTATTTTTCACAATAGTCAATTCAAAAGCACCCCAAGCATGTACCAACAGATGGCTGAATAAACAAAATTGGTACACACATAAAAAATGAAATATTATCTAATTTTTTAATGGAAGAAAAGATGACCCGTGCCCACGTTGGGCATTGAGGACATTGTGTTACGTGAAATAAGCCAATCACAAAAGGATAAATATTGCCTGATTTCACTTACAAGTGAGACCTGGAATCAAATCCATAGAGAAAAGTACGGTGGTTTCTGGGAACTATGGGGAGGTGAAAATGAAGACTTGGTGTTTAAAATGCAGACAGTTTTGGTTTCTCAAGAAGGGTCGTGGAGGTGGTTGTTGATTATAATCGTACAACAATATAAACTTAGTGCTACTGAGCCATGCACTCTAAAATAGGGAGTACATTGTGTATTTTACCACAATGGTTTTGAAAAGTGAGTTTCAAATAGGTCATATAGACTTCCCAAGCTTACAGAGCTATTCAGTACCAGAGTATGGATATGAAACCAGTTTCTCCAATTCTAAAGCCTGATATTTACAGTGAAGAGCAAATATGTCATGAAACTGTGAAAGGTGCTGCATGACTCGGAATTACATTGCATTATTCATGATTATATTTTGAAATAATCAAGTGTTAAGTGACTTTAAGGAGAGTCAAAGCAAAGACAGAAGCAGCAATAACCCATGGACAGAGTCATCTTGTCTTCCTTTTATGGGCACTTTTCCTTTCAGTGTAAACAATACATAGATGTTAAGGATCACCACTTACGTATAGTCTGTAAATCCGGAAGCAAGGATAGAGTTGTCACTTTGATCTTAACAGAAGGCAGAAATGTCATGCTGTTGAACATCTAACCCCTCATTGGCTAAAATGTCACTTCATCTATGGAGGCAATCTATTTATTGCCTCTATAATCCAGTGATTATATGGAATCTAAAACTGTCCTTGAGCTGATATAATTAAACCCTTACTTAGAAATACATCATATAAATTTATGATGCTAATAATCATATCCTTTTTTAATGTGCACCTTGAGCACCTGAAGCATTTAAAGGCGGAATCATTTCTTTACACAGCATTTAAGAATTGTCAGTTTTTTCACTCAGTTTAATAAACGTTGGTGTTGTGTGACATAAAATGCTTTTCTTTTTCCAAGAGGGAATTGGAAAAGTATGTGTTCGTATGGTTTACGTAGTGAATAGATACATCTAATTAACATCAAATTAGACCATGATATCAGCGTTAGCCATTTATTTGTCTGAAATTTCACAGGCTATGACTAAAGAATTTATTCACCAAACGTACTCTGCAATATATGCAGCATTCTGCAAAAGCTAAAGGCTTGAAAATACTAATCCCAGAACTCAGGATTTCTCCTCAAAGTGGAAATTGCTTTGATTTAATATGGTTGTACAAGTGAACACAATATGCTGTGTTGGGCATTTAAGAAGCATAAATGCATAGTATAGATGTTTTTGTATTGTTTCTGTAAGTTATTGTCCTTCCATTTTGCCATCAGGACTCTGACTTTGCATGGCTCCATAAGCCAATCATGATATTGTGGTCCCTTTTGTAATTTTGGTAACCTTCTGACTCTTTCTTTTGACCACAGATGTCTGAGGGTGCTGTAAACAGCAAATTGTAAATGTTGCCATGCTTGTGCATTTCAGAGAATGAAAATTGCTTCCCATTAAAATGTGGGGGGCAAGAAAATAGAAATTCTTTTATTCCTGTATTCTTCCTTCTTTGTAAGTCTGTGAAAAGCAAGTTATCTTAACATGTTTCATGGAACTATATTTCCTAAACACTGGAATCCCAAAACAGGGACTACAGAATGATTTTACTGAGCATGAGTGAAAATTAAGTAGGAAAGCACATGGATTTGGACAGGGCATTTTGTCCAGGTTTTCCATATATTGCTAATGAACCCAAAACAATGAATACTCTGAGAAGAAATCAAGTATTCCTGCCACTATGTATGAAAAATAATGATTGCTAGTTAACAGCTTATTATACATGTAAACTATTTTACACAAAACAGTAGATATTTCATGGATATCTACACAAATATCTATGGCTACTTTGAATTTGAAATACATGTATACATAATTTAAACTGTATGTGTTTATGGAAAATATGCTGTAATTTAAGTAGACCTACATACTTGTTAGAACACCAAAAAATGAAATATGTCTAAATGGTGAGACAGCGTTATGAACATACTTAACAAAGTAAACAAGAAGATTAAATGAGTCAAAATGCCTTAATGCTAAGGGTTATAATTTAACTGTAAATGATCTTCCATTTTCCAGGTGATTGAAGATATAATATTTGACATTATTTTTAGCTTAACTTTACCTAGCATAAAAATAAACACCTCAGCATAAAAATAAATGCACTCCCTTAACTTGAAGAAAACACAGTCTTAAAGTATTATCCTAATGTGGCCTTAACTCAATCAATGGCTCTTTCCAAAATTTACAGTCCTTCCCATGTGAGCAAAATGACTCTCACCAACCTCTTACTTTCTGAGTATATTTCTTAATTATTTCCACAATAAATATTTGCTCTTATTGAGCGAGGCTTGAAAATCTTATTTTGAAAATCATGTCTCATTTATGTTTGTCCTAAGTTTGTATTTTTTAAGTAGGATTTGACAATTTAATTGCATTGATGGATACTGTTCTTGAGTTGTGTGTTACATGGATTGATTCAAATTAGAAAAAAATTAAAAATGTCTTTTGTTTTGTAAATATGCCAAACAATGCAGGTGTTCATTTCTAATATTAATCAATTTCAAAGCACTTTGCTTAGCATTTATTTTAGGTTGTTTTACTTATATAGCCACAATTTGAATTTATATCTGTGGTCTCAGATTCTCCCAAAAAATCACAGAGAAAGGTAAATAAAAAGGAAATCACTAGAGAAATTTAGATTATTAGAATTTCTTCCAAATCCCTATCTGGACTCTCTTCTCATCACATAAAATTTGGTCAACTGAGAGCTTCCAGACCTTGTTTTGGTCCTTTAATCTTAGCTTAAGTTTGAAAGATGATTCCTTTTCCCTCGGCAACCTTTTCAATATGCCAGGAAAAAAAAATTTACTTCATTTATTTATTGTTTATTTTTTATTATAAAAGCTTCACGTAGTACGTGGAAAAATCATGACTCTGAGAATATTGTTATACAATTGTTCACTCTATTTTGTCCCCTTCCAGCATGTAACATTGGGAATCTCTAAAGAGTAATGTTGCACGTATGTCAGTGTTTGTAAGATATCAGCTAAGGTATTTATTTTGGTAATTAAAAGCTTAATTTTTCAAATAGTAAAGATAATATAATAGAAGCCATCATGGTCAAAATAGTTAAGCTAATTATCCCTTTTAAAACTGCATAGAAAATTTGACCCATATCTTTTTTTTTTTTTTTTTAAGATGAACTCTACCTAACAAATTTAAATATTGTGACCTGGTTGTTTGTACCCTGATATTAACGTGAGATTAAAAAAGAAAAACAAAATAGAATATAACATGTTTATCAATTGCTGTACGGTCATACATGGTTTTAACTGAGTATGTGTTAAGGTGTGGTAGGGCACTCAGCAGGTGTTAGAAGAAGATGGGTGTGCTACCCTCTTCTTCCCTGGGGTCATGCACTCTGCCTCAGCACCTGAAGAAAATGTGAGTTTTAGGGGGATGCTTAATTCTTTCAGGATTCAAGGGTATCACGTAGTATGTGAATAAGGTGACACTTTATTCCAAGAGAGTTAGTGATCTTTGAACATTTTTGTTCTAGTTTATTCTAGAAAGGAACTGAGTATAACCTATGTAGTATCTAGGATATATCATGTTTTTAAATTGACCTAAATTTATTTTAATACTCATAGCTTGCAGATTACATCATTTCCAGTGTGTAAAATACAAAAACTTAAAATAAAATTATAGTATCACTTTCCAAAATGTGTCCAATAAAATTGTAATACTTATCTGAAATCTACCATCATCTGTTAAAAATAATATGAATAAGATCTTCATAAGATTTGGGAAATTTTGCACATTCTATTTTATAATGCATAAGAAAACACAGATCTTATTCTATAAGTACTTCCCAACTTTTTAGTTGTTTATTTCGAAACATTTCTTCTGTGCTAGGATTTTTACATCTAAGCTTGTTCATGTATGTGTGTGAATGTGTGTGTGTATGTATGTACAATTTAGACAAAGAATGAAGAGTTCAGACAATACACTCCAGATCCCTTATAGCTTTCATAATATATAATTGTTTTGTCTTTGAAATCAAAGGCAATTTGCCTTCAAATAAAATACGAGGGTCACACTCTTTTGCTTCAAAACAACAATTCTCCATTAAATCTATCATTGTAAATTTGCTGGCCAGCCTATTTGCATATTTGTGTATTTGAAAGTTTTTTTTCTCTCTCTCATTTATATGACTTTTCTTCCTGAAGACCTGTGAAGTGCTTTATTTTGATTTGACCTTGGCACTCTGATCAACTCTTATTTCAAATTTTACCTTTCATTTATGATTTTTGTATCCTAGAACAAGTTATGCCACTCTCATTACAGACTCAGTTTATTTTTCACTTAAGAAATTGCATATATTTATTTCTTATTCAGAAAATCTCAAAAATAGCAAATCTTATTTTCTATTATATTTTGCATTTAATTTCTACTTAATCTATTATATTTTTTACTTTTTGATATGTTATATTCAGATGTCTCAATTTATTTCCATTATCACATTTGCTATATCATAATTTTTCTGAAATCTCAAATGTTTACAAGCACCTGAAACTCATGTGCCTTCAATTCTTAATGTAAGAAAATAAATTTAAGGTATTTTAAAAATGATTTAAGAATATAAATGTGTCAAATAGCTTTTAGTGTTTTATAGTTATTATTGTTATTTTTGTTTAATAAATATTACCACTACTCAATGATCAACAAATTGTTTGCCATAGCATTTATATGCGATAGAGGATTTTTTTATGATACCAATTATGAATTTTAAAGTGTACGGTTTTCAGGAGTTGGAACCAAAATTGTATTTTGAATGTTCCAGGTGGCTGTACAATTTATGTATAACTGGTGGAATGTGATAATTATTCAATCCCAGAAAATTAATTCATTTACCTGCATGAGAAAAGATTACAATTTTTATTATAACTTTGCTTGAAAAATGTAAAAGAAAAATTCCTCTAAAAAGGAAATGCAAACAGTGATATCTTTATTTAAGTGCACAAAATCCAAAGCATGTAGCAGTTACAGTCTTTGAGATACCTTAAGCTTACGTATTGATTTTGTTCGACAAATTCAGTGTATCCTGGCTAACGATAAAGCTCAGTTTCTGTGAAGCTATATGAAGAGATTTCTCTAATAATACTTTGCCAGCTTCCTGGAGAGAGAAAAGCTGGAGGGTGACAAAGAATGCCAATACACCAGGGCCTGAGGGAGAGTTGACTTTGATCTTGGCATTTCGGTTTTCAACAGTCAGAGAAGCAGTGATTTCAACATCATTCAGTTGGATATAGCGTGACTCAATGGAAGGTTGCAGATTCATTAAAAAATCTTGATAGTGGTTCTAGAAGCTTTTTTCAAAATAGGTGAGATAAGAGGCCTTATAACAATGAGCTCACAAAGTAAGCTGGACATTTGAGAGTGATGAAAACGTGTTGAGGGGATGATTGATGAGGTGGCTTAGAGCTTTATCCTTGGGAAACTAAGTGCGGAGTGGACAACTCACCAGCTCGAGCCTCAAGTGTACCAGTGAAAGTAGCTAAATCCTCTGCCTGCAGAAATACAAGATTGCATGTGGTGCTTTATGACTCTGCAAAATTCAAATGTTGGTGAGCTTTTTGTCAATAACAGGGATAATTGCAGTGATAGCTTTTCAAAAATATAAAATCACCAGCTAAAGTGAATGTTAGAGCAAAAAAAAATATTCTGAGTTCTCTATATATTTTCTATAAAATATAATCTTCAAACATTGCATTTTATTTTTACTCTGATTTTATTTTGCTGTAATGTTTCAATTTTTATTTTAAAGAAAGGACAAAAATACACTGGACTGAAAGAGCAAAATAATAACATACTATTGTTGCATAATTAGAGTCAAATTCTATGCCAAGCATATATTTCCTAGAATGTAGGATTGTAAAAGTTCACATAATTAAAAGTCAAGGAAATTTTCACGTGTTCCATGATCTAAAGTATGTTCATGGACAGGTTGAGAGCAATGGAAAGATATGTTACAATTTGATTAGCAAACTAAGATCAGTGATATTTAACCCGTGTGCCTGTGTACTGTGTGGTATTTGGCCTCCCCTACAGTTGATAAGGGCATCGGAGTCGGCAATGTCCCTTCTGTTGTTTTTGTAAGTGATAAACTCAACTTTATCTACAGGTCGTTTGGGTGGTATTTATGACACATCACTTAAAGGAAAGCTTAATGAAGATCACAAAAATGAAACATTTCTTCATTCATATCTCAAAAAATATTCATCAAGGGCTCATACATTCACAATTAAATTTAAACAGTTATATTTGATATGAATTTTCAATGCCATTTGGGGGCATATATCTGCTATGAATTGCCAAAGGGGTGCAAGAATATTCAATAATTTGCCTTTTACCAAAAGACATCTCTAACAACTAACATTAATATTGTTCATTGCAAAGATTTGGGAAAGATTTTAGATAAATTAATCTTTATGGCAAATCTAACAAGAAAGTTACATCATTATCCCATTGTTTTGATGAAATAATTTACTTCATGGAGTTATTAACCTGCCCAAGTTCATTCAGGCATTAGTAAGTAACAGAACTGGGACTTGTACCCTGGCCTTCTAACCTTACATCTGATGTACATCTCATTACATATTAAAATTATCCAAACTTAGAACTTTTCTATGGCATTGAGACAGCTATGAGAGTGGAGACTATCTAAATTCAACTTAAAATAGTTATAACCGGCATAGCAAGATTTCCATTGTTTCTAAACATTTAAATGTTTATAGCAGTGCTTGATGTTTTAAAATCAACTTCTCCCTGATATTCAGAATTTAGTATGCATGCATTTAATAGCAGCTGATGGTGGCACCTTATATGATTACTCTCCACGTAATCTAGGCTTTAGTTGTGTTGTTCTCTTTATGATGTATAGTGTTAGCCAAAGGTTTCTAAATCCTCCTGGTTTAGTGACCAAGAAATCAAAGGACAAGATATTCTCTCTAGCCATCCTTCTCCTTCAAGTACAAGGTAACAACAACAGCAACTCAATTTCAAAAAGGAAAGACAGAGCACATAGTGTAGTTATAAAAGGTCACTTATAAAATCAACCTGGATAGATGCTAATAGGCCACCCTTTCTCAATGTTAGAGTCAATACTTTTTTATAAGGACCTGGCTCCAGTCCTTTATAGGACCTCTCTTTTCTATTATGCCCATATAGAAAATAAATAGTGGGAAATGTGCTTCCTTGGTGTAATATAGTTTTAATGCCAACTTCAATTGGTTAATGTTTTTGTTTGTTTGTTTGTTTGCTTAGGTTTGCCTGAGGATTAAACAGTAACGGTTTGAGAGGCTACGGATTTCTGGGTAATGCAATTTCTTCAAAAACTGAGATTTCTGATCTATTTTCTGATTTATTTCATTCCACGCGTTCCATTTGAAACAAAGGATAAGACAATCACGTATCCACCTGGACTAGTTCTTCAGTCTGGATGACTCTTTTATTTACTAGACTCATTGTATAACAACTACCTCAAGGCTACGTGAAATAATAGACTAGGTGAACAGACAATATACATAATGTGGTCATTGCAGCTGAATTGGCTAGGATTTTATGTCTAAACCTATTGATATGTAGGCTCCATAATCTCACTTACTGTTTTTCAGAGGGTAGAAGTAGTTGGCATTTATAACCCTGCAAGTCTGCAAGTTAGTGAATTTACAGTAAATTTAGATTGCCCCATCAGTCAGAGAAAGTCTCACTAGAGAAGGGGTACCCTCTTCATCTCTGTTCTGGCTTGTAAATCTGGCCTGTACTACCTTGCTCAAGTAAGAAGAATTTAAAAAGAAATACCAATATTTAGGCTTTTCTAGCAGAGTTTGTAGTTGTCTGTCGGCCTCCTCTGTTATCTCAAAGAAATGATTGCCTTGGAGGCAAAATATGTGACATAATAGTTTACGTCCAATCCCAAGTATGATAATTAGTTAAGGTATGGTGTTATAAAAGAGGTATAACATAGACATTGATTCTTTCTGCCCAAACCCTCACAATATAGATGGCTAGTCCAGGAAGAAAGGTTTTTCTCCTCTGTGATGGTAACCATGAATCCTGACATTTTGTTAACTCGGGACTCCATAATCTCTTAGGGAGATTTGGACATATTTAAAGGTAGGTCTTCAGCGTGATAATTTTATAATAACTGATAATTTCAGTTCTAGGGAAAATTAAAACAAAAAAACATGGATCTTCAGTTTCAAATAATTGACCCGTATTTTACAAGTGCTACTTCCACACACATATACCCTTGTTGAACTCCCTCAGTTTAATTACTATACATAGATACAGGAATGATCAGGTCTCCAGATCCACAATCATGATTCCACTAAGATGCTGACTTTGGTGCTTCACCACCTTAACCAAGTGATCAAGGTTAACATCACTAGTGAAAAATCATGTTAATATCATGATTTGCCTGATACGATGTTAAGAAGGGGACTTTATGTAGCACTATCTTTAAATTCTCTTTATATGAATACATTTATGTCTTACTGTTCTCCAAAACTAATTTTGACAGAGAAACTCCACTGTAAATCCAATCAGTTATTTTTAAAGACATTAAAAGATAACATCTAAGCTAGACAAAAAAAAATGGTCACATTTTGAGGTATACTATAGATACATGATGGCTAATTGCAATGTGGACTGGACTTCTGAACAGTAAGAAGAAAGGGGAAATAATGAAGACACTGGTATTTATCAAAACATCTGTAAGTTGAATTAATAACCATAAAAAATTTACTTGTGGGGCGGCTCCTGTGGCTCAGCGAGTAGGGCGCCAACCCCATATACCGAAGTCTGCGGGTTCAAGCCCGGCCCCAGCCGAACTGCATCAAAAATTAGCCGGGCACTGTGGCGGGGCGCCTGTAGTCCCAGCTACTTGGGAGGCTGAGGCAAGAGAGTCGCTTGAGCCCAAAAGCTGGAGGTTGCTGTGAGCTGTGACTCCACAGCACTCCACCAAGTGCAATAGAGTGAGACTCTGTCTCCACACACACAAAAAAAATTTACTGATATATGGTGTATATATCTTTATGTAATGTGTTAATATTCGGGAAAACCATGTGAAGGGTAGGTGACAACTCTCTGTAGTGTATTTGTAACTTTTCTGTAAATCTAAATATATTCTATAGTTAAGAGTTTATTAAAAAATAAAGGCTATCTTGGCAATGCTATTGTGCTATTGCACTATTTCTTTTTCTTCCTTTCTTTGTACTTTTAAATGTTAGCAAATAGATGGTAAGGAAAATGTTTAAAGTGTATTTTATATAAGGACCTATTTTTGTTATGCATTTTAATCCAAATTCATTTAAATATCATTCTTTTAAAATATTTCTAAAATAGTAATCCCATTTATCTGTAAAGTAGATTTTGAGGGAAAGAAATCAGGAATTAATTCGTTTTACTGATAAGTAACTGAACCTTAGCTAGATTTCGACTTCATGAAGGGCACAAGATCATAGGGCTAGCTGGTCATAAATTCTTGGTACATCTTCTGTGAATGCTGCGTTTCTTATTTACCTGCCTGTATTTAGGGCATTTTAGGAGAAAGATTGTTCTGTAGAGCAGGAAGTTTTTCCAAAAGTTAGAAATGCCAGAGAAGAACAAGGCCAGAAACCCTTGGCGAAGCTGCACTTCCCAGACCTGCTGCAGACGATCGTGCTGGACAAGAACCTGGGGATCCCCAAGCCTTTTGGGCCCCAAATCAGGGGTACCTGCTGCTTGGAAGAACAGGTCTGCCACTTGCTGGAGCCCCTGGGCTTCCAGTGCACCTTCATTAATGACTTTGACTGTCACCTGACCAACATGGGAGACTTGAGGGACCATGCCAATATCCACCGGGTGCCCTCTGACTTCAATTGGTGGAAGCTGGTGCCATAGCCCCAGGCCCTGGGCTGCCTGCCCTGTGTAGGCATGAACAGCCACTGCTACCGCGCAACAGCGTAGCGCCTAAACCCGAGGCTGCAGTCAAAGCAATACAGCCTCTCCCTGACCGCTGGACCCAGTAGTGTGGCAAATGTCACCAGCTTGAACCCCTGTCGGAAGGAAAGATGGAAAACTGCCTTCAGCCAGGAAGTGTTCACTGAATGGACAATAAAGCTCAAGCTGTTCTAAAAAAAAAAAAAAAAAAAAAGCAGGGAAAGGGCTGCATTGCTTCGGCCTGTGTTCTCCTAGGAAAAAATTTTAAAAAATGTTCAGCTCTAATTTTTACATATGTAGTTTAAATAGCAATATTTTTCCCTTTCATTCTTTCTCATGGGGTTTTGAAGTTTAGAAATTAATTGTGCATTTGTGGGAATGAATATATGTATGTTCATTCATATAAATGGGAATGCAATTCCTTAGATATTACATAACTTAAGATTTCATTTTCCTAATGTTCTAAAGTTGATGCCAGTGAAGAAATGCGCATATTTTTCACCATGGTAATGATTCATTTCAGATGTTTTGATTAGTACTTTTCTTTATGATTCATGTTTTGTTTTAGACAAGGAAATGTTACTTGGTATATATCACTTTGTTTAATTGTCAAATAAGAAAAAATAAATATTAATATATTAATTTATAAAGTAATAATGTGATGTATTATGAAAATGATGACTTCTCAATGAAGAGAAATCATCCAGAAATAGATTCAGGACTAATATATGAAATGTAGCCCCTTTTTTCGCAGATTATCTAATTTCTGGAAAACTGATCTTGCCACATTGTTTTAAGTAGTCCATTAGTAACAAAATAGAAAAGTAAGGAGAAAAATACAGTTTCTTTTTAGTGGAAGAAAGAAAATAGAAATTCAGGGATATGAAGTAATATTTTAGACTCAAAAACTAGCTTCATGTTTGCTCAATTCTTACCTTATTTTTGAGACTTAAAAAATCCATAACAGACTCTATAATTTCAATGTGTTACCTAAGTTTATAAAGCAATAATATTTGTGATTTTATGTAAATATTTGCCAACTACATTCTATAAGGCACACATATTAGGCCATTACTACTGCATATTTAGGAGTATCTTTTTTCTTTCTTTTTTTTTTTAGAGACAGAATCTCCTTTATTGCCCTCCATAGAGTGCCGTGGCATCACAGCTCATGGAAACCTCCAGCTCTTGGGCTTAGGCGATTCTCTTGCCTCAGCCTCCTGAATAGCTGGGACTACAGGCACCTGCCATAATGCCCCGCTATTTTTTGTTGCAGTTTGGCCGGGGATGGATTTGAATCCGCCAACCTCAGTATATGGGGCAGGTGCCCTACCAAGAAGCCACAGGAGCCACCCTAGGAGTAGCTTAATAATATAGACATAAGTAAATAAATGGCAGAATTAATAATATAGACATAAGTAAATAAATGGATAGAATTGACAAATTATGCTTATGTATTATAACTATACTAACCAAAATGTTATAGAAAAAATCTGAGCAAAATATTCACAAATAGCTATATAAGATATAGTATATCATTTGAAGAATTAATATTTAGTATGTATTAAGATGGATAATATAAAATTTAAGCATTGCAGTTATATTGGAGACTTTGTGTTCAATTACATATTAGCATGTTTCTTGCTATAATTTAAAGGACAAAAAACTCATAAGAATTGGTAAACAGAAAATATGATAACAGAAGTAAATTACTAATGGGGGTAGTGAAACAAATTGCCAAGTGTGCTTTTTGTTAATAATTTGAGCTATCTTCTGGACTAAACTTCTCTTTCTCAAATAGATCATGAAACTTAAAATTATGAATAAAACCAATTGTGATGAAAATCAGTGAGGATCTTTTAGCTTTAAGTAGGATTATAGAGACTTGGAGATTTGAGGAAATCCAATAAATGATATAAATGATTTTTTTATCAAAGTTATAAATTAACTGAAAAGGAGGTTTAAAAGAATTCCCATTACATACCTAAATATCAATTTTATTACTAGAATTCTCAAATATTTGAAAATGTGGTTTAGACATAGAAAAACAAAGGGATTTCTTAATAATGGATCCCAGAATTATGAGCAAATATCTACGTTTTCATAGGTTTGGTGGAGTGGTAACCAAGTTGACTCCTAAGAGGTAAAAACAGAGAAGTATATCCAAATTCTTGTCCTAAGAAATAAAGGGTCTCATTCTACTATCACATAGAAGAGTAAGAAGTGAAATAAGATACAAAGATCATATTTAAAGAACAACCTTCTTCTTAAAACTACATGAATGAATGAGAATTGAATTTATTTTAGGTTCTTTAAGTCAGTTTTTTTCTGAAGACTTTATCTTTCACTAAGCAAATTGGCATATTATGTATGAATCAATTTTTTTCGGTATAGGCACTGCAGAGTATAGCATATCAAGTTTTTCTAACTCTTCTTGGGTTTTTGTAATTCAAATGAAAATTACGAGAGATATATGCATGGCATTCAACTTACATTATATATTTATTTTAAAAACTAAAAAAAGAAAGATTGCTTCCAAATTCACTGAATTTGAATTTTGCCAATATGAGTACAGAGCTTAGCATGGTGGTTTACCAGGTCAGACAATTAAGTTTTTTAGCTCATCTTGGAAAAAAGTACTGCACTCCTCATTGGTAAATATCACTAGGGTCGCCATATAGCCAAGGGGAGTACTTTGAAAGTGACCATACTGTTATGTATCAATGAAGGACATAGCATTCTTTCTAGGATGAGTTTGTGACTTTAACTTGTGTGATGACAATTCTGATGGCCATGGCAGGAAGAGTTCCAAATTGCGTTCAAAGGTGGAACAGACTCAAGCATTGATGCACAGCTGTACAAGGGGAATACTCAAAGGTGACTGTCATAATATTTGGCAATGAGGCATGTAGTACTTTTTCTAGAATGACTTCCTGAACGCTATTTTCGGACCTCATATACCTTTAGTCCCAGCTACTTCAGAGGCTGAGGCAGGAGCGTCACTCAAGCCTAGGAATATGAGATTCCAGCGAGCAATACAGCACTCCAGTCTGAACAACAGAATGAAACCCCCCTTCAAAGAAAAAAAAAATACAGCCATTATGGTTAGAAAATTGTTAGTTGATTAAATGAACTTATGGAAGTTAGACCAATTTTTTCTTTTCTGTTTGCTCATTTATCTTCAACAAATACTATAAAATAATAACATTAAACATTTTAAACATTTTTGATTTGCATTTCTAAAGTTTTCATTCTAAGTAATTCTCAAAGCAGGTTATAAAACAAAAAATATAAACATATTGTATATATTTCCAATGTATATATAGTATTAAATAATAAACATATATAATACCAAATTGAATAAATCTCTATTATTGGGAATTAAATATATTTATATCCATATTTCTAATACTGTGTTATCAATATCATAGTGATGGATATCCTATCTAAGAATTAATATATATGGATATATATATATCTCTATATATATATCTGTGGGTAAATTTTAGAAGTGGAATGTTGAAGGAATAAAATATTTTAAGATTTTAATTTTTACAGTCATTTCCAGTAAATGAACCATTCTTCCCACTACTGTGAATAAGCAGTTTGAAGACAAGATCCAATTTATATTCTATGATACCATTCTTTGAAAATATTATTTAATTATTCATACCTGTGTCATAATTATCAGAGAATTAAATATTGAGTTAGACAATCCTTCTAATAACTAATTCATTGTTCCTTTGACTCTTATTCTGCAATGATCATGCTTTTTACCCTCTTTTCAGATTCATACTTATTAAATCATCACTAGATTGTGAAAATATTAATAATTTTTAACTTGCCAAACTGTCAATTTCTGACAAATATTTTTCAGTGATAACGATATAAGTTGTTTTTTTTGTTTTTTTTTTTTGAGACAGAATCTCACGCTGTCACCTTGGGTAGAGTACTATGGCATCACAGCTCACAGCAACCTCAAACTCTTCATCTTAAGCCATTCTCTTGCCTGAGCCTCCCAAGTAACTGTGACTACAGGCACCCACCACAACACTTGGCTGTTTTTTGGTTGTAGTTGTCATTGTTGTTTGGCAGGCCTGGGCTGGATTCAAACCCGCCAGCTCCAGTGTATGTGGCTGGTGCTGAGCTACAGGCACCGAGCCAACTGTCTTTTAAGTTTTTAGCGTCCTTCATTTCTGACTCCAGATTCCTGTAATATCAACAAGCCTTTTCAATCTCTCTTTTCATATAGGTCAGCTATCTTACTCTTCCTTGTTGTAATTGCACTCACCTGGAAAAGTAGTAGCATTGGTTAATCTAAATCCGTTCCTACAACCCATTCTGTGCCATTGAGTTGATCATGCTTGAAAAATGCCATCACACTCCAGGACTCATTTGAAATCCATGACTATAATTATAAGTTGCTTTTCCTAGATGCCTGGAAATTCAGTTCATTTCCATATTTCACTTCCCCCTTTTCATGCTCCTGGACAATTATTTCACATTTCATCTCTATATTCAAACTTCTTACACCTCTTCCCCCATATTCATTCTCAGTTGATTTTTTAGTTTTTACCTACAAGTACCATCCATATAGACACTGCCGTCCTTCATGTCATTTTTTTAAATAATTTTATTAAATCATAATTGTGTACATTGATGCAATCATAAGACAGAACGTGCTTCATATACAATCAGAAATATTTTGATCGTACTGTTAGAGATAGCCTTCATGGCATTTTCTTCATCACTATATAAAGATATTGATACTCTACATTTAATAAGTTTCACCAGTACCCTGCTAAGATGCACCGTAGGTGTGATCCCACTAATTGCCCGCCCTCCACCCAACCTCCCCCCCCTCCCTTTCCCTTTTCCCTGGATTCTTGGGCTGTAATTGGGTTTTAGCCTTCATATGAAAGCTATAAATTAGCTTCATATTAGGGCTGAGTACATTGGATACTTTTTCTTCCATTCTTGAGATACTTGGCTAAGAAGAACTGCTGGAAAGAATAGATATTTCAAAGAGTAGCCTGAGCAATTACATTTTATAGAAAAAAATGAAATAAATTTGGACCACTACCTGCCAGATACAAAAATACGTTTAAATTTCAAATTCTGCAATGCAAATACAAACTCAGGTGAGAGAAGAACTCCCGAATGTGGAACAAACTAAATGATAAAAGAATAGTTTTATAAAATAAAAATTATTCATTAAAAGACTGAAATAAGAGAATGAATAGGCAAGACAGAGCATGAAAGAAAATTTCTGATATAATTAATTGAAATAATGATGTTTTGTCATTTACATCAGTATGGCATTAGACTCGAAGCCCCTAGCTCTCACTGCTCACCTCACACAAAGGCAGCCATAACAATAAATGAACAAGTACATTTCAACAAAATAACTAAAAGAAAACATCAGAGTATGTCCAAGGAACAACAAAAATCCTGACAAGCATACAAACTCAGGATGGCCACATAGAGAATGGAAGGGAACACCTTGTCTCTGCCACCACGTCCTCCAGTCAGTCTCAGCTTGGAACCAAGACATATTTCACTCTGCAGAGAAGAGTTAAGCCCCTATTGCCACTTGGACAACTGCAACCCTCACCACTGGGGACCTCTGCAAAGTCCCCATAGGAGCTTCTCTCGGCTGAGAGATCTCCCTAAAGCTCACACAGCTACACTCCCTGCAGAGAAGGGGCTAACATTGTACCCACCCCTCCTGGCTGGTATGGTTTGCTCTGGGGGTGAAGAACCTTCTATCCCTGAGGCTTTGTTGCTTCTGAACCACCCCAAACTGGTAGACCCCATCCCCAAGCACAGCTGCTACGTGACTACTCCCTGCTCTACAAGGCTAAGTGGTTGTGGAGTCGCTTCTTCTGCTCCTTCCAGTTGTCCTGTGTCTTGCCTCTTGGGGCTTGAGCAAAAGTGATGTCCTGCCTGCAGAGTACCAGGTGGCTTGGCCCCCCAGAGCAGCCATGCTCTCAAGGCCTGGGCTGAAGCAGTGCATTGTCTCAGCTGAGCACATGTATCCCAGGGCTAAGCTGATATGATACCTCAGTCTCAGAGAAACGGAATTAACTTAGCTCAGAAATCCTGCCCTATAATACCCTGCTTTCCTGAAACTGGACCAGCCCTTTAGAATCTGAGCTGCTGAGACATTCCCACTGGGGAATTGTGTCGCCCCTATGTTGTTCCCTTCTTACCCAGGGCCTAAGCAACAACTGTGCTTTACTATTCTGGAGTCCATTCTGACACCACACCTGGGCTTACAGGGTGTCTGAGACACTGCCATGTTCCACCAACCTAAGTCCAGAGTCACCACTACATGATACCTTATACCGCAGGGCCTGAGTTACCACAGAGCCTATTGGCTGTCATGCCTGAATTACACCTCCATCCTGCTACCCAGAACAAAACCTTTAGAGCACATCTTACCTGGACCAAGCCAGTGCTATTCACTGTCCTATAGGGCCAGAAGCATAGTTACAGCCGGCTGTCTGGGCCTGAGCTGCAGGGGGTCTTAGAGTGCCACCTTGTACATCCAATCCTTCCTCAAATAGTGAACCTTAACCCCAAGATCCAGGCCAACAATAGACTTTTCAAGATCCTGAGGCCAGAACCCCATCCCTGCAAATACTCTGAGCACCTGTGCCCTGGAACCCAGCACCACTGCACCTGCTCAGGGGCTGTGTTTGCCCTGACACCAAGAGGGGTCTCTTCAACTAACACTTCACATCTGTGGGAAATGAAAACAAGAAGATCCAAAAAGCCCTTGCTATCAGGGACACAAACAATCAATGCTACTACTATCCTGTAGCCAAGGCCATATCATCACTGACATTTGTTACAGCTGAAAAAGCTACACAGAGGCTATACCACTACATCTACTTGGAATCAGAGCTACCACAGCCTTCCTAACTGGCACAGTAAGACTCATCTTCAGATGAAAATCTCTCACTATAAAAGCTTCTCTAAAGGGTAGGGAAGAGGTGATTGTTTTACCAGATGCACAGACGGACATCAATACAGGAACACAAGAAACATAAAAAATCCAGAAAGCACGATCCCACCAAAGGGATATAATTCTCTAGTAACTGACCCATAAAAAGAAAACCCCAAATTGTGAATCACCTGGAAGGGAAATAAAATAATAATCTTAAGTGAGATACACGAGACTGCAGATAGATAATTCAACAGTATTAGAAAAACAGTTTATAATACGAAGGAGAAATTCAACAAATAGATGTCATTAATGAAAAGAACCAAGCAAATCATAGCACTGAGAAATGGAATGATTGAAAACACGGTACAGACCTTCAAAAGTAGACAAAGACATACAGAAGAAAGAATCTCTGAACTTAAAGACAGATTTTCTTAAATTATCCACTCAGAAGAAAACAAGTGAAAATATAATGAAAAGAATTGAAGACAACCTACAGGGCTCATGGGACACTAGAAAGTGAAAAACTTTCACATTGTAGAAGTTTTGGAAGAAGTTATAGAAGACAAGAGACAAAAACAGAAGCATAAAGCTTATTTATTAATTATAAAATAGTTATTGAAAATTCTCCAAGTCTTGGAAGAGATATGGTTATCTAGATCGATAAAAGTCAAATGTCCCCAAACATGTTCACACAAGAGATCCTTTTCCAGGCACATTATAATTAAACTGCCTGAAATCAAAGAAAAGGAATTTTAAAACAGCAAGAGAAAAGTGTAAGGTCACATATAAGAGAATCCCCAAGAGAGTATCAGTAAAAAAAACCTTGCAGGCCAAGAGAGAACAGGTTAAGATATTCAAAGTGCTGAAAGAAAAAAAGAAGAATTTATACCCAATAAAACTATCCTTCAGCAATGAAGGAGAAATGAATCCTTTCCTAGATAAGCAAAATTAGAGGGAATTCATCACAGCTAGACCTCCTTCCAGGTAATATTTAAGAAGTTTTTCAAGAGGAAAGAAAAGGACACTACTGACTAACATGAACACAAGTAAAAGTATAAAAGTTATTGGCAAAGGTAATATACTCAAAACCATAATATTCCAGTATTATTATGGAGCTCTATAAATCATATATATATACACACACACACATATATGCAGGCACACACACACATATGTGTCTAGTTTGAAGGCTGAAAGTAAAAACAATAAAAAATGATAGTTATAATAACTTAAGCAATATATAATATAAAAATATAATTTGTAGATAAGAAGGTAAAAGTCTAGCATTTTTGGTATGCAACTGGTTAAGTTATTATCAGTTTAAAATAATCTATTATAATTATAACATAGTTTATATAAACCTCATGGTAACCACAAAGCAAATAACCTTAGCAAACAAATGAATGATCAACAAAAAGGAATCAAAATGTATTACTACTGAAAATTACTAATCAGAAAAATAAACAACAAGAGAGGGATAATGGAACAAAGAATCTATAAGATAACCAAAAAATAATTAGCAAAATTGCAGAAGTAAGTTCTTACCTAACAGAATAACTTGGCAAATATTTAAAATTCTCCAATCAAAAGATACAGTGTAGCTGAGTGGATTAAAAAAACAAGACCCAAGTATTGTGCTACCTACAAGAGACTCACTTTATCCTGATTTTTGGTGGAAGTCAGTTGCATGGTTCTTGGATGTGAACTTGGTAGACAACAGCCATGTCTCAATGTCATGTAAAATACACGTACGTACTTATGCTCTCACTATTTGTACATATGCACAGCTTAGTTTTATGGCAGTGTGGCTTCCAGTGTATTATCTTCCAAACACAGACAGTTGAATTCCCACCATCAGACCATTACATGCACTCATGTTGACGTGGTGAGGCAGCGATTATCAATATTTCAACCTAATATTGCAATGTTAGGATTTAATGTTATGTAGAAGTCAAGTAAGCACTTTTGTTTGATTATTAAAGGTACTTCCACACCTTAGCACCTCACACACCACCTTCTGCACTTTCTAAGCTGCCCTCCCCTTTGCCTTATGTCAGCAGTGGGGATGTGGCAGGCTCAAACCTTGCTTTCTATTTTCTTATCAAATAATTTTCATAACTACTGTCCCTTAGCTATTATTATTTTTAAATCTCCATAGCTTCTACAGTGTCTCAAAATAAAACAGACCCTCCCAAGAAGAAATATTATGACTGAAGGAAGATTGTTTAGTGAAAAGTGAATAAGTGGCTACTCTTTGTCGCAGCAAAGAGTAAGGCACGCTGCTAAATGTGTAGGGAATTTGTGCAAGTTTCCAAAGACTATAATTTGAAAATTATATGCAAAACATGCTGCCAAATAAAATGCATCTGAAGCATTGTGTTGTAAGGACAAAGGAACTGACCTGAAAAAAAGTCTATCTTCTCAACAAAAATTTTTCTAAAAAGTTACAACTGAGACAAATTCCATTTAAAAAGCCAGTTGTATGGTGGTATATTTCATAGCCAAACAAATCAAACTCAATTACTGATGGTGAGTTGAATAGGCAAGGTCTAGAAAGCATGGCAGATATAATTTGTGCTGAAAAAAAAGAGGGAATATTTCTAAAATCCATTTGTTATTACCAAACTATAGCCAGCCGAAATGAAGAAATTGAAAAATCTATCAAAAGAAGTTTGGAAAGATGGAGAGAAAGAAAAAAAAAAGAATTTAGAGGATAAAGCTGCTAGATTTAAATCTTATGCTTTGGAGATGGATGATGCCCTAATGATACAAATACAACTCAACTTGCCATCATTATTAAAGGGATTGATGATGTATATAATATTACTGAAGAGATGATTTCTTTAGTGGTATTAAAAGATTACGATGTGGGCCATTCTCACTGGAGTTTGATGGTATCTCAGGGTGGTTTTGATTTGCATTTCTCTAATAATTAGGGATGATGAGCATTTTTTCATATGTTTGTTAGCCATTCGTCTGTCTTCTTTAGAGAAGTTTCTATTCATGTCTCTTGCCCATTGATATATGAGATTGTTGGCTTTCTTCATGTGGATTAATTTGAGTTGTCTATGGATCCTGGATATCAAGCCTTTGTCTGATTCAAAATATGCAAATATCCTTTCCTATTGGGTAGGATATCTATTTGTGTTGGTTGTTGTCTCCTTAGCTGTACAGAAGCTTCTGAGTTTAATTAAGTCCTATTTGTTTATTTTTGTTATTGTTGCAATTGCCATGGCAGTCTTCTTCATGAAGACTTTCCCCAGGCCGATATCTTCCAGTGTTTTTCCTATGCTTTTTTCAGGATTGTTATTGTGTCATGCCTTAAATTTAAGTCCTTTATCCAACTTGAATCAATTTTTGTGAGTGGAGAAATGTGAGGGTCCATTTTCCGTCTTTTACATGTGGATATCCAGTTTTCCCAGCACCATTTATTGAATAGGCAGTCTTTCCCCCAAGGTATGTTCTTGATTGGTTTATTGAAGATTAGGTGGTTATAAGTTGTTAGTTTCATTTCCTGGGTTTCTATACAATTCCAAATGTCTATGTATCTATTTTTGTGCCAGTACCATGCCGTCTTGACCACTATGGCTTTGTAGTACAGCCTAAAGTCTGGAATAGTAATACCCCCAGCTTTGTTTTTATTACTAAGAACTGCCTTAGCTACGCGGGTTTTTTTTCTGCTTCCATATAAAATGCAGAATCATTTTTTTCCAAGTCTTGAAAGTACGATGTTGGTACCTTAATAGGGATGGCATTAAATAGGTAGATTGCTTTGGGAAGTATCCAGTGAGAATGGCCCACATCACAAAATCTCAAAACTGCAGATGCTGGCGTGGATGGGGAGAGAAGGGAACACTTTTACACTGCTGGTAGGACTGCAAACTGATACAACCTTTTTGGAAGGAAGTATGGAGAATTCTCAAAGAACTCAAGCTAGACCTCCCATTTGATCCTGCAATCCCATTACTGGGCATCTACCCAGAAGGAAAAAAAATCCTTGTATCATAAGGACACTTGCACTAGACTGTTTATTGCAGCTCAATTTACGATTGCCAAAATGCAGAAACAACCTAAATGCCCACCAATCCAGGAATGGATTAACAAGCTATGGTATATGTACACTATGGAATACTATTCAGCCATTAAAAAAATGGAGACTTTACAGCCTTTGTATTAACCAGGATGGAAGTGGAACATATTATTCTTAGTAAAGCATCTCAAGAATGGAGAAGCATGAATCCCATGTACTCAAGTTTGATATAAGGACAATTAATGACAATTATTCACACAGTGGGGGTGAGGGAAGGGGAGAGCAGAGAAAGAAAGAATGAGGGAGTGGTGGGGAAAGGAAGAGCAGAGAGAGGGAAGGAGCAAGAGGGTGGGGTCTTGGTGTGTGCCACACCTTTTGGGGGCAAAACATGATTGTAAGAGGGACTTTACCCAACAAATGCAACCAGTGTAACATGGTTTCTTGTACCCTCAATGAATCTCCAACAACAACAAAAAAGAATTAAACAAAGGTATGATGTGATACAATAAAAAAAGACACAATTAAATCAAGACACAATTTAATCACAATTAAAAAATATGTTATAGCAATTTTCTTTGTCCATTGTCAACACATCTGGTATAGTTACTGATGCCCAGTGATAGTAGGTCAAAAGAAGGACTTGTAAAATTAGTAGAAGATTATGCAATTGCCACCCCAAACTCACGTTTGATGAAGTATCATGGCACAGTACATAAAGAAAAAGTTTAAGGAAAAGCTTTAAAAATGGGTAATGTCATGCAAGTCATCAAGACTATTAATCTTGTAAGGGCCAAAGGATTAAATTATTGCCCATTCCCGGAATTCCTTAAACGTATTGATCCTGACTATGGCAACATAATTTACTTATCAGAAGTAACATAGCTAAGTTGAGGCCAAATATTGAAAAGATTTTATGATTTGCGACGTTATCAAATAATTTATGATGTCAAAAACCAAATTAGTGCCAAAACTTGATGATGAAAACTGTCTTACAGATTTAGTGTTTTTAGTGGACTCAACTGATCTTTTAAACTTGGGTATTCAAGGTTAAAAAATAAAAAAAACTTATCAGTATAATGTTTCAGACCATAATAGCATTCCAAATGAAACTGAAATTATGGCAAGCTCCCGTTAAGGCAAACAATGTTATACATTTCAACACATGGGCTAAACACAGTCCTCTGAACAGGGACAAATATGCAGCCTTGCTTTTCAATTTGATACAAGAACTTAAAAACAGATTTCAAGATTTCTAGGAAAATAATCAATATTTTGGAACATTTGCAACTCCATTTTCCATCAATATAAATATTGTATATGCCAATTTTCAGATGTAATGCATAAACATGCAGTCTCCATTTAACTTCAGAAAAATTGTGATCCAAGGCAGGTGGATTGCTTGAACTCAGGAGTCCAAGACCAACCTGAGTAATGGCAAGACCCCTGTCTCTAAAAAAAAATAAAAATAAAAAAAATAGCCAGGCATTGTGGTGGGTGCCTATAGTCCCAGCTACTCCATAGACTGAGGCAAGATGATTTCTTGAAGTCTGAATTAGAGGTTGCTGTGAGCTAAGATATCACAGAATTCTACTGAGGGGAACAAAATGAGACTCTATCTCAAAAAAAAAAAAGTTATCACATCTCTCTACTGGACTTTTATAGGTCTTCTCTTTCCTGAGACAAGTATCCCTTTCTTCACAATCATGCCTTGTTCCTGTCATCACTTTTTTGGCAGCACTTATGCTTCTGAGCAGCTATGTTCAAGAATGAAGCACATTAAGGGTAAAATTAGAACTAAAGTATCTGATGAGGACCTTGGGAACTCATTGAGAATTGCAATTACTTCCTCAAACCAAGTATTAATGTGCTAGTTTCTCAAATACAATGTCATATACCCCACTAGTTTTATATCACCCACTTCTCTTTTATTTCAATATGTACATTTTCTATATTCGTGATTGCAAACTCAGAACCTGCTTGATGATTTTAAAGACTCCTGAATAGGCTGCTGCATAATTAGGATTATTACGTGAGGATTTTTTTTGCTTACCTGTGGTGCCAGATATCACAAAAATTATGCCCTAACTTCCCTCCCCATTAGCTTTCATTAGTGTTTGTGTATTTAACATGTGGCCCAATCAACTTTTCAAATCTTCTTCCAGTGTAGCCCAGATAAGCCAAAAGGTTGGGCATCCCTGATAGGTCATAAACAATGGAATATTATTCAGCCTCGAAAAAGGAGGTCCTGCCTTTTGCCACAATATGGCTGAACCTAGAAGACATTATGCTAAGTGAAATAAGCCAGTCATAGAAAGAACAATATTTCATGATCTCACTTATAGTGGAAGTAAAAATTTAAAAAGTTGAAATACAGAGAGAGAATAAAACATTGGTTATTGGGATTAAGGTGGAAAGCAGAAAATGGGAAGATGTAGGACAAAGAATACAAGGTAGCACACATGTAGGATGAATAAGCTGAAAGACCCAATGCATACCATGAAGTCTACAGTTAATAATAGTGTATTATAATGAGGATTTTGTTGTAAATTTATGGTTATAATAGATAATAGCTGCTCTTTCCACAGGAGGGAAAATAGGTTACTACATAAGATGATGGCTGTGTTAATTTGTTCCATTATACTCACCATTTTACTGCACACACAAACACATACACAGATGAGGGATGATAAGTTCGTAAACTCATCCAAGAAAAAGCGTTTTCAAGGGTGGAGGAAGCTCTGGCATTGGTGCATAACTCCCCAGTGGAGGTTCTTTGAAGGTGACCACAGTGATATTCTGCAACGAGGTATGTAGCCCTTTTTCTAGAATGAGTTCACAAACGTAATTGTCCAACCTCATATGTGCATATAGTTATAACATAATGTTGTACACCTTAAATATACACAATACATTTTATTTTAAAAAATAAAAATAAACTAGAATACATAAAGTTTGCCTACAAGTCAATTTATGTAACAATAGCCCACTAGAAATATGAGTAAAATAATTTCATACACATTTCACAAATAAGACTAACCGAATGGCAAAATATATGAAAAGTTGCTTAACCCTAACTCTCATTAGCAATCAGAAAAATAAAAATTGATATGATGAATGTGTATTATAATTTGCCAACACAATTAGCAAAGTCTATAAAGTGTACCACCAGAAGGTATAGGCAATAATGTGGATTAAGTTGAACTTTTACATATTCTCATAAGGCTATACTTAACTTTTTTAAGACTTTGTAAAATAGCATTATCAATCCATTTCAAGTAATACATTTAATGATCCTGCATTGCCACTGCTAGAGTTGGAAACTGGATAAAACTTCTCAAGTGCTTCTAAATGAATGTACAAGAACGACCATAACAGCATTGTTGTAAAAGGTCAAAATTCGCTTGATATTGCCAATTGAACAAATGAAATCAGTCATGTTATATCCTTACAGTGGGATATGCAGGACATGCATGTTTTAAACAAAATATGTTAAACTCAAGAATGTTTGTATACATTTTGTGAAGAAACGTAGAATAGACGTATTCTATGTTGCTTCAATGTAAAATATCTGAACACAAAAAGTATTTCTGTTCATACTTCTAAAACCTTTATTGGTAAAATAAGCTCTTAATTATATTACCCTAAAAAAATCATAACATGGTTCTTAGACTCTCCTAGAATTCCTATTAGAATTTAGGGCTATTATTTCTAAGTGTTCATTTCACGAGTCCCATGATTCTCTTACTGATCATGTGAAACGCCTTGTCAAAAAAGACAGATAATGATTCTTGCTGCAGCAAATGGAACTTTATGACATCACACTCTGGAGGTCCAACAAATCTGTAACTTTATCTAGTTTGACAGTTATAAAGGACATTTCACAAACTGATTGTGTCTGCTCCGATTGTAAGAGGGCTAACATACAACTAGGGAAAAACTCTTGAAACTTCTTCCTAGGGAAGATACTCTAAAAGAATTTTATTCTTAATACACAAATACTATTATCTTTTTCTTTAGATTCAATATAGTTTATTTTGAAATATGCTATTGTCTCCCAGTCTTCAGATGGAATAGCTCATACTGCACCTGTCTGTTCATCCGTTTTTCACTATATGAAGTAAACAGTGATTGTAATTGCCTCAGTTTTGATATCTTTACGTTTCTATTTTGCTATATAATATTAAACACTGTTGATTTCCATCATTTTTAATAATAAGTAGTAATTAGGAGATAGGATTTTAATGAGGGTTCAGTTTTATTGACATTTCTAGGTGAAGTGAATTGAGTCCCCTTTTTTTCTTTCTTTCTTTCTTTATTTATTTATTATTTGGGGGGGGCTGGGGCTGGGTTTGAACCCGCCACCTCCAGTATATGGGGCTGGCGCCCTACTCCTTTGGGCCACAGGCACCTCCCATTGACTCCTCCTTGTGTAGAAAGTATACTTAGTTCAGCCACATGTTTGTTTATTTTGCTAACTCTGAATTACTGTGTCATCACCCAATTCTCAAAAGCTCAGCTTCTGGGCGGCTCCTGTGGCTCAGCGAGTCGGACGCCGGCCCCATATACCACAG
Organism: Arctocebus calabarensis; assembly: GCA_963573935.1. NCBI lineage: Eukaryota > Metazoa > Chordata > Mammalia > Primates > Lorisidae > Arctocebus > Arctocebus calabarensis. Next base: position 38,157 of record CAUYON010046584.1, read on the forward strand.
GGGGCGGGTTCAAGCCCAGCCTCGGCCGAACTGCAAAACAAAAAAATAGCTGGGTGCTGTGGCGGGCGCCTGTAGTCCCAGCTACTAGGGAGGCTGAGGCAAGAGAATCGCTTAAGCCCAAGAGCAGGAGGTTGCTGTGAGCAGTGTGACGCCACGGCACTCTACCCAGGGCGATAAAGTGAGACTCTGTCTCTACA
>CAUYON010046587.1:0-30940 GCA_963573935.1 Arctocebus calabarensis
GGGCGCCTGTAGTCCCAGCTACTTGGGAGGCAGAGGCAGGAGACTCGCTTGAGCCCAGGAATTGGAGGTTGCTGTGAGCTGTAATGCCACAGCACTCTATCCAGGGTGACAGCTTGAGGCTCTGTCTCAAAAAAAAAAAAATCTCCTGCATCATTTTTGACTGAGCTTATTAGGGTCCTTTCTTTTCTGTTTCTGATTGATCTAGCAGGTGGTCTATTGGCTTTGTCTTTTTCAGGGAGCCACCTTCTGGTTCCATTCTTCTTTATAGTTCCTTGGTTACCAATTTCTGTTAGTTCTGGTCTGATCTTAGTCATTTCTTTTGCTGTTTGGGATTAGTTTGCTCTTTTCAAATTCTTTCAGGCAATTCATTAGATTGTTGATTTGTGATTTTTTCAAAAAGGTCCTCTCCACTGCTTCTTCCCAAAATTAATCTGAGTTGGCCTTCCTACATGTTAGGGGTGTGATGCCTTAATGGATTCGTGGGAAACCTCATTTAGGAGGACCCCTGTTTTGCAAAGGTCTGTATGCTTGCCTTAAAGGATCTAGTGAGACCTCTATGGGAGGAGATTGTTTACAATAAACTATGTACTTGAAACACCTAAAGATACAGAGTTGACGTGATGTACAGGAAGCCCCAACATGAGGGGCCCAAGCCTTTCAATAATTGGCAGTTTCATTTGGTATTAGTAGGTATCTTTTCAGGCTGGATAGGGACTTGTCCTGCCAAGATGGAGGGAGCATCGGAAGTTCCAAGATGGAACTTGCCAGGAGTTGCTGGCCTGGAACACAGCCTTTGCTGAGTTCCTGCGTATGTATGCCAATAAGCCTCGAAGGGTAACGAGATGATAAGAATCAGCAGTCCAGGAAAAAAGACTGAGGAGATGGTGAAGGGCATGCAAGTAATGGACGCCATGGGCAGGCAGCTGCAGGGAAGCTTGGAAGCTCCTCCCCAAGGAATCACATCTGGCTACTCCCAGGCAGCGTCGTCCTTCAGGGGAAACATTGCTTACCAGCCACCTGCACTTAGATATGCTACAGTGTCCTGGTAATCCAAGAGCTTTTTGAGTGAGCCCCTAGTAGGAACCTGAATGATGATAAGCCCTCCTTTGCAGCAACGGTATACCCAAGAAATAAGCAAACCTCTATTAATTAGAATGATAATTTCATGGAATCCACCTAAAATGGAATCGGGTATTACTGCTTACACTCCTCAGGATAAGGACAGCCCTTTAGAAGCAGGCCTCTAAGAAATAGTTTTGAGATCCTTCCTAGCACCAAGTACTACATTACCCCTCCTCCCATAGGTAAGGAAGGGTAAAACTGAGTGGGGAATATGTTGCAAAGGGAACAGGCTAAAGAAAATAAAGGAAGGACAAAAAATATTTTGTCTCCCTAACTTTTGGTGAAGTGACACTTGCATCCCTGCCTCAGACCAGTGGTCAGGAGAGACACGGAATGTCTCTGGTTCTTTGTGCCACTGGGAATCATCTGGGTGGTCATAAGATCTTCTTAGCTGAAAATGGGATGGGCAGAGGCCATGAGATAGTCTTGGCCCCAGATGAGATTATGGGATCAAAACCTTAAAAACTCTGTGCTTTTGGGGCCAGGTACAAAGACTCACACCTGTAATCCTAGTACCCTGTGAGACAGACGTGGGTGGACTACTTGAGCTCAGGAGTTCAACAACAGCCTGAGCCACAGCAAGACTCCATCTCTACTAAAAATAGAAAAACTGAGGCAAACTCCTGCCTGAGCCCAGGAGTTTGAGGTTGCTGTGAGCTACAATGCCAGGGCACTCTACGGAGGGTGACAAAATGTAACGGTCTCAAAGGAAGAAAAAAAAAAGCTCTGTGTTTTTAATGGCAAAGTAAACTTTTCTTCCCCTACCCCATTCCCACCAAAAATAAAGTGCAAGTAGAGAAAAAATACGTATATTGCGAGACTTCCAGTACCTGCTAGATATGGGGCAGCTAACTTGTAATAAAAAAAGTAGTTTAAGTGCTTTCTCTCCCATTCCTGGTCCAAAATTCCCAACTGACAGACCACATGGCCCTTGAAGGATGTACACCAGACACTAGTAAAAACAGCCCAAGACAGCTTCCTATATTTTCTGCTTGAACCTGGCAAATCCCACAAAGACCCAGGAGGCCGGCCCCCTCAATTCTTCTTGTCCTGACAATACATGACCAAACTAGAGGAAAAAAGTCAGGATCAGCCGGGCACTTGCCCATGGATACTAAGCAAATACAGAAAGCATTCTTCCCCACCCCCACCCCCCATGACTTGAGGTTTTTTCCTTTCCCACCCCTTTAGAAACTTACCCCCTTTATCCTCCCAGATGTTTCTCCTACCTCAGCCTGGCCATTCTGTCTCCTACACTAACACTTAAAACATCACCTTCTTCATATCTACACTTCTTGCAGCATCTGCTCCCAAGAACAGCATCCAGTTCACAACAATAGTAACATTCCAAGTTCAAGGGTCATGTCCCAGGGCTGTCCCAGTGAAAAGCCAAGGGGGAACTATCCAAGAAATACACTGACAACTCTAAGACTCCCATGGTCATCCAGAAGACCAAAAATCACATCATAATAAAGATACATGTACCAGAATGTTTATTGCAGCCCAATTCATAATTGCTAAGTCGTGGAAGAAACCCAAGTGCCCATCAACTCATGAATGGATTCATAAATTGTGGTACATGTATACCATGGAATATTATGCAGCCTTAAAGAAAGATGGAGACTTTACCTCTTTCATGTTTACATGGATGGAGCTGGAACATACTCTTCTTACCAAAGTATCTCAAGAATGGAAGAAAGAGTAGCCAATGTACTCAGCCCTACTATGAAGCTAATTTATAGCTTTCATATGAAGGCTAAAACCAAATTATAGCACAAGAATACAGGGAAAGGGGCAAGAGAGGGGAGGGGCAGGATGGGTGGAGGGAGGGCAATTGGTGGGATCACACCTACGGTGCATCTTAGAAGGGTACTGGTGAAACTAAATGTAGAATACCAATGTCTTCATATAGTGGTTAAGAAAATGCCATGAAGGCTATGTTTAACAGTTCAATGAAAATATTTCAGATTGTATATGAAGTCAGCGCATTGTGCCCCATGATTGCACTAATGTACACAATTTTTATTTAATAAAAATTTTAAAAAGACTCCCATAGTCACCAGATAACTGGTGAAACTATCCCCATTGACACACACAGCAACTGTGAGCATGGGACATGGCCCAACCTCCTTCCTCTCAGACCACTGTTCCATTTTACAGAGGCCAAGCTTCTCAACCAAATGCTCAGCACCTGCGGTCATGCTGTTCTTTAGGGAGGCATTAGGCCTGGCATTTACCTTTAAGGCAAAACCCTGCAACAACTCACCCAGCTCTTACCCTTCTGAATCACCCCCACATCTAACCCTGCTGGCCCACTGCCACTTCTCACACTCCCCTCCTTCCACATGCCTTACACATCATCATTCCTCTCTGGCAGCTCCTGTTTCTTTCGAAGCTTCCCCTTCCTCCTCCTGACATATCTAAACACAATTCTTCATCCCCTAAACCAGGGTTGCACCTCCAGCCCTAAAGCTTCCTTCCACACCCACCTGCAGTTTCAGTCTCTCTCCAACTCTGATACAACTTCTCAATCATCCCAACTCTCAACATCATCTCCAAAGACTCCAAAAAACTTGAAGCTCCACTTGAAGAAACCACTCACTACATTTGAATAAAAAATCTGTTGCTTTTCTTTTCATGCAAACACATTTCATGTTCTATCCAATCATGGGAGGTTGTATGGTTTTATAAACTACATTCCTCATGTAAAATTTTAAATAGACTCTGGGAGGTAGATTGTTTGAGCTCAGGAGTTTGAAAGCAGGTCTCTACTAAAAATAGAAAAATTAGCCAGCTGTTGTGTAGACAATTGTAGTCTCAGTTACTCAGGAGGCTGAGGAAGTAGAACCACTTGAGCCTATGGAGACTGAGGTTGCTGTGAGCTATGATGCCATGCACTCTAGCCTAGGGCAACAGAGGTAGACTCTTGTCTTTAAAAAAAAAAAAAAAAAAAAAATCAAATTCAAAAAATTCAGTTAACTCTTCTGTTAAAGCCACTTAGAAATTATTAAATGGATCAAGTGTACCCATGAGTGTACTACCAAAGGTCAGATCAAGAAAAAAAATTCATCAGGTCCCTGAAGGCTTTTTATTGCCTTGTCACTACCCCACAAATGACCAATATCACAGCTTCTCACAGCAAGGTCTTAAATTTCCTCCTCCTCCAGGTCCCAGGACGAGCACTTCCCCTTCATTTGGCTAACCACACAAAGATGGATTTTCTTTAAAAATAGAGACAGAAGGATCTGCGCCTGTAGCTCAGTGACTAGGGTGCCAGCCACATATCCCAAGGGCGACATAGTGAGACTGTCTATAAATAAATAAATAAATAATAAATGGTCTTGCTTTGTTGCTCAGGCAAACCTCCTGCCTTGGCTCCCTGAGTAACTAGAATTACAGGTACAAGCCACTGTGCATGGCTGAAGAGGACTAAATTAAATCCCCCTACCTCCAGCACCCCCCCCCCATTCATTCTACACACATCTTATGAGCAATCCTCAAACATCCTTCCATTCTCCACTAAAGACCTAAACAATGCCCTGCCGCAGAAGCCCAATTCCTCAGTCCTGTGTACCACCTCTAACTGCTCCCCTATAAAAACACCACTTTCGTGCCTGAAAAGTATCCCAACCACCACCACCCTAATGCTCTACTTGAATCCTCACCCACTTTCAATTTCTCAAAGATGTTCACACACCTTGAGCTAAACCTACCCCACTGTAAAATCCTCACACCAGCCCTGATTTTGACCCAGAACCATCTTCCACAGTAACATGCAGGGACACTGTTACCCAGGAGTGTTACACTCTCCAGATGATCCCAATACTCCTAATAACACAGCTATGCTCTGGCTGAGCACTAGCTGGCTGGTCTCTGGCTTCATATTCACCTTACTAGGAGCCCACTGTTCTCTGAAGGACAGATAAGAGGAGACCAAATTTATCAGAGATACATTTTTTGAACACATGATTTGAACAGGCCCTATTGTTAGGCTCCAGCAGATTAAGCTGCTCCTACCACACCAAAGACCAGAACTGTGTAAGCAGCATGGCCCCAGGGAACAAGGTCCCTGCCCACCCAGGCCCCAGTACCTTGTCCAGTGAAGGATTACTTTTGCTGGCTTCCTCTTCTTGGAACACCCATCACCACCCCACACATACAACATCCCCAACACACACACAGAGCCAGAGGTAGGAACTGTTAAGTGCACACTTTGGGCCACACTGTTCTTAAGAGACGATATCGAGCCTGGCACTTACCTTATAACCCCTACCACCTGCTATTGCCAAAACCCTCAAAGCGCAGTCACAGGAGCAAGATAATGATTCCTACATCAGAGGAACTGGGTCAACACTGTACAGGGCAGAATAAGTACTGAAAAAGAGCGACTTGTCAGCCAGCAGGCAGTGCCTTGATTGTTCTTCACATTATAGGTCTCCAACAGAAGTTAACTGAAATCAAGCTGAGAGGGTTCCTTCTCCTGGAAAAAAGTTTTTTATTGAAAGCACACACATGCAGGCACACGCACACATCCCAGCAGCCTTATGAAATTAAGGAAACCATTCCTTTAAGTGTAAGACAGTTTTCTTTTATTAGTTTCTCCTCAACTTGTCTGATGTTTACTAACTTTCTTAGCATAAGAAGGTGACCTGGAGCTTGAACAAACCAATCTGGATAACGCAACCGGGATAAATGCTTGTCTACACACAAGCCATCAATTGTCCCTCTATGACCTGGCTTCCATGTAAATCCAACTGATCTTAAAGCCTGTCTAAACAGGGAGAAAGCCAGACCACATGATCTTATTTCTAGTTTTAAATTCAAGTTCCCCCCCATCCCAACACCCACACCCATTCCCACACACAAAATTCTCTAGAAGAAATGGCCATTAAGGACTGAGTCAGTTGCATAAGGGTTGGTTTAATCCTTCAAAATAGCTACTGGCCTCAGAGAAGGCCAGTTGGAACTCCTGAAGCATGGCAGTAAGAGAATGCATAGAGGATGCCTGAAGAACAGGGTCCAAGACCTGGTGCTGTGCGGCTTCCACACCTACTTACACACCAACATAAATACTCTCACCTTCCTCCTCTCTAAGCAATTGTTCTCTGTAGCATTTTGGAGCTTATAACACTCTTAACTCTTCCATGTAGAGATGGACAGAAAAACTATGCAAGATATAATCTTACTTCTAACATAGGCCAAAACAGAGAAACACTCTATTACAAAGAATATCATTACAAAGATGCAAAATGTAACCAACAAAGCTCCATGACAGTTTCTAAGATAGATATCAGCACTGACCTCTAATACAAGCTTCCCCTGGAGTTTCCAAAATGCCTCATTCCTATCCTTATCCTGCCCCAAAAAGCAAAGGAATGCTTTAGTACACCTGACATTGGCCGCACAGTTAAGAATAAGGTGTTGCTGTAACATCAGGCACCATACTTCTTTAACACTAATTTCAGACTCATCCAGTACAATCCAGTGTATCTTAGTCTTTTGTATGATCTGTCAGCTGTTAGACATGTACAAATTGGCATATTCATGACAGACAGTAACACTTAACACACAAGTGATTGTGAATGAGCTAAAAAGAAATTTACTCTTGTCCTAGGAGTTCAAGCTATACCTCAAATTTACACAGAACATCTCCCACCTGATAAACAGGCCAAGATACAAATCTTTACACCATAGTTAACAAGCATCAATTCCTCAGTTATTATTTACCATGCCTATACCCAACAGTATACCTACCCACTCCTAATTTTTTGAAAAGAAAATTATTTAGAGATTTTGATGCTTGGAATATTAATGAACATACTTTCAGGAAGAACCTCTATGTCTAAAACTCTTCAGTTAACAACTTGCTCTAGGTGAGGAGGTCTACTTTCCCAAGAGCAGAACATGGCATTTATAATGGGACCTCTTTATTCAGAGAAGGGAGAAGAGATACAGGTAGAAGAAGAGGTGAGTGTGAAGAAGCCCAAAGCATACTTCTGTTGCTCTGCTATTTTAATCTATGCCATGCTATGCTCGAACCCTCAAACAGAGGGAGACTCCATCCCCACACCAGGCAGGGAGCCTTGGTAGCAATCTTCAGAACAGATTTTTGAGGCATAATTAGAGCTCCTGCCATATAAGTCATGATGAAAAGTCTGCTTGATAGCTAGGGATAGCTTTTGCTATAGCTCAACTTTCCAAAATAAACTTATTCTTATAGACGCATGATTAAACATAAAAGGAGTGAAGCATAAGCCCAGTAAGCTAACTAGGCTTCTAAATAGTACCATTATGAAAAGATACAATGCACTTAATTTCTGTATCTAACTATTTAGAAGTCAAAATGCTCCATACATATTCCCTCCCCCAAAATTCCCTAAAAACTAAGAAATCTTCAGTATTCACTTGCTCTAGTTGATATTTAGAACAAAGTTGACAACTTAAAGCTTTATAATAGTCTGTTTTAATATAAACAACTGCTGCAATCAATCAATGTCCATTTCAGGAAGCTTCTTGTCTGAATCTGAAGGCACAGCTGTGTCTGTACCCTGCTCAGCCACTTGCGGGCGTGGGCTGTCTCCTTGTCCATCCACTGGTCCATTCTGCTCAGCATTTTTTTGTTCCTCTTTGGGAGGTTCCACTTTGGGTTTGGGCTTTGAAATTATAGGGCTACAGATACTTATCAGCTCCTAGAATGGGTAAAAGAGAAAACTGTGGTTTCTTACATATTAACAAATTGTGCAGGCATCTTAAACCCAAATCTAACCTCTCCCAGCCAACTGCCAACACAGAAGCTAAAATGCAATAATGAAACTTGGACCTCCTAAAATGTCACCTGAAGATTATTAATAACAAAGCTGACAAGAAAGGGCTATTATGCAAGGGCATAAATTACCTTAATTTTAGCTTCGATCTCTTTTGATTTGACAACTGGATCCATGGTCAGACTCTGCTTGTTCTGCAGATTCAGCTTGTTATTCATCCACTCCATTGCTTCATTCGTGCTTTTTTCTACCTTCATCATGTCAGCAGCATCCAAATGGTCATACTGGTCCTCCTATAACCAGAAGCAGTCAGACAAGTGTTAAAGGACAATACTCTCCCTCCTCAAATATTGTCAAAATCATTGTCATCTTTCAAAAAGTTACAGTCTTTAATAAAAAAGGAAGCACATTTAGCCTCACAACCTGAACAGACATTAAATATTCAAGAAAAGAAACATAACCACAATTTTTACAACACTCAGGAAACAGATTCAAAGGCCAAGAAAATATATTAAGTTGGTAATTAACAGGCTTTAATAGTGCAAATAGCTGCAACATATTTTACACAGTATCTTATAAAATTAATCTCACAATTGAAAAAAACAGGCATGCTAGTTCAGAACCAAAATAATGAATATAATGTTTAAAAGAAAGCCTGTCAAAAGTAAAATTTTAAGGCTAGACATGGTGACTTACACCTATAATCCTATCACTGTGGGAGGCCGACATGGGGACTGCTTGAGCTAAGAGTTCAAGACCAACCTGAGAAAGAGCAAGACCCTGTCTCCACTAAAATAAAAAAATTAGCCAGACATTGTGCCAGGCACCTGTAGTCTCAGCTACTTGAGAAGCTGAGGCATGAGGATAACTCGAGCCCAAGAATTTGAGGTTACTGTGAGCTATGATGCCACAGCACTCAACTCCAGGTCTCAAAAAATAAAGAAAAAAAAAAAAAAAAGCAAAATTTTAAAAGCCCCAATTTCTCATGCTTAGTATTTCTTACAGTGAAATTACATCAAGAATCTGGAGTATAATGGAGTAGTTAGAACACAAACTTTGGAGTCAGACTTCCGGGTAAATGCCACCTCTCTCAACTAGCTAACCTTGGGTGTTGCCTGAGGAAAGTGAGGCTTAAAGAAGTTTGATGTTATCTACAATAGTTGATACTATCACCTACCTCACAAGGCTACTATGTAATTTATGTATAATAAATTTCTAGAGTATCACATAGTGTTCAAAACTGTTAGGTAACTTACCATTATGATAGTTCTACATCTGTATACAAACCAAGTAACATACCTAATGTGTTCTCAGAAAGACGAAAGTAGAGCATGTTATGTCAAACACCAGTAAAGCATTTCACAACAGCAAAAACAAACTAAACAATACTGCTGCATTTCAGAATCCACTTATTAAAAAGATGTGGCAAATTCTATGGTTTTTATTAATAGTCTATAAACCATTACACATTACATTAACATCCAAAATGAAACCAATATTAAACAGTTAAAAAGAACAAAATACTGCACAAATGCCTCAAATCTTATCTTTACCAAAATAAGAGTAGAGAAAAGGTAGGAAAAGTTACCTTGTTTTTGAAAGAACTGATTGCTTTCATATATTGTTGGATCTGTTTCCCTAGTTCATCAAATAATCTTGGTCTTTCTTCAGATTCCTGGAACCGTAACTTAATAGGCTGACCTAGATTCTTAACAACAAAAGAAAGAATATACAATTCTTCATAGTGCAGCTTAAAATGTAAGAGTTATACTGTTTCTACTACTACTAAGATTGAATATAAAGTACATTTAAACTCCATGTGCCATATACAAGTTATTTATTTCTCCAGCCCACTGGATACATAAGGCTGCCGCAGGATGGTCATGAAGGTATGCCTCAAAATTGCTCCGTGTGGAGTTGATTCAATTTGTCACCTGAGCCCTAATTCTCAAAACACAGTGGGGGAGACATCTAAAAATTAAGGTTTCCAGTGGTGCCGGTGGCTCAGTGGGTATGGCACCAGCCACATACACTGAGGGTGGTGGGTTCAAACAAGGCCCCAACCAGCTAAAACGACAATGATAACTGCAACAACAACAAAAACAAATAGCTGGAGGTTGTAGCAGGCGCCTGTAATCCCAGCTACTTGGGAAGCTGAGGCAAGAATCACTTAAACCCAAGAGTTGGAGTTCGCTGTGAATTGTGATGCCATGGCACACTACCAAGGGCAACAAAGGGAGACTCTGTCTCAAAAAAAAAAAAAAAAAAAAAAAAGTTAAAAAATAAATTATGGTTTCCTGAGACACACACACAGTACAAAGTAGAGGCATACTTGCCAAAAATAATTTTCTTTTTAAGAAGACATCTAAAATCTGATGAATTCTCTAATCACCACCTTAACAAAAGTAAACCACCACCATCGATATAAAAGTTGATAAAATCCAGACTAAGGGAAACCTAAAATAATGAATGCAATTTTTACAAGAAAGCCTACCAAAAATAAAACTTTTAAGGCTAGGCATGGTGGCTCATGCCTGTAATCCTAGCACTCTGGGAGGCCGAGGCAGGAGAATCACTTGAGCTCCAATCTGAGCAAGAACTAGATCCCATCTCTACTTAAAAAAAAGGGGGGGGGGGGGAGTGGGGACGCGCTTGGCACCTGTAGCACAGTGGTTATGGCTCCAGCCACATACACCAAGAGTGGCAGGTTCAAATGCAGCCAGGGCCAGCTAAACAACTGCAACAACAAAAAATAATAGCCTGTAGTCCTATCTACTTGGGAGGCTAAGGCAAGAAATCCGCTTGAGCCCAAGAGTCTAAAGTTGCTATGAGCTGTGATGCCACAGCACTCTACCAAGGAAGACAGCTTGAGACTCTCAAAAAAAAAAGAGAGAGAGAGAGACAGATAGAAGGAAAGAAAGAGGAGGAAGAAAAGGAGGGGACGGGAGAGGAGAGGGGAGGAGAGAAGAGAAAAAGAGAAAATATTAGCCAGGCACTGTGGCAAGCACCACTACAGTCCCAGCTACTTGGAAGGCTGAAGCAGGAAGACTGCTTAAACCCAGGAGCTTGAGGGTGCTATGAGCTAGGCTGAAGCCTAAGCAACAGAGACTGTCTCAACAACAAAAAGGAGTGGGGGCTTATTTCAAATAATTGAGAGTAAGAAGAAATAAAAATAAATTAATCATAAAATGAAAACAGCTGAAGCTCTTTAGTCTCTCTACTTTCATCTGTCTCACATCTCCCAGAATAAAAGGCAAAACAAGCACACACACATAATAGGAAAGACCTCATGGATGCTCTTACTATTCTTCCAGAATGAGAACCACAGGTTCTATCCTTGAGAACTTGCACTCAAAGGGTAGTCACAATGGCCCACTTCCACACAAAAAAAGACAAATAACCCAGAGCTAAAACTAAAAGGAAATGTAAAAAGTTCGTTCTTGTTCATTTGTATTCTTTTCTCCAAAAAAAGGCCTCAATTTTTAATTCTTTCGACCCAAAGGTTTAACAATCATGTTGTTTAAACTCTAAAAAGATACTTTGCCTTTATCAAAAATCAAAACTACAAAAACAGTACTACCCCAAACACACTGCAGGTGTCTTCAGGGCAGTGAGTACTTGCATCTATTAACAGTAAGAAAGCACTAAATATCCAATTCGGTGAAGAGCTGTGAAATCAAAACTCAAATTCTCAGGGAAAAAACAATGTTTTTATTTTATTTTATTTTTTTTTTTTTTTTTTTTGAGACAGTCTCACTTTGTCTCCCACGGTAGAGTTCCATGACATAACAGCTCACAGCAAATTCCAGCTCTTGGGCTAGGGCGATTCTCTTCCTCAGCCTCCCGAGTACCTGGGACGACAGGCGCCTGCCATAAAATCCCGCTATTTTTGTTGCAGTTGCCACTGCTGTTTTACCTGGCTGTGGCCGGGTTCAAACCCGTCACCTTTGGTATATGGGGCCGGCACCCTACCCACTGAGCCACAGGCACTGCCCCAGAAAAATTATTTTGTTGTTATTATATCTGAGATTCTGGAAGTGAGGATGATAATTAGACTAAGTCTTAAGGATATAATTCATCAAACATCACTTTTACCCTGTCTTTTTTACTTGACATGAGAATTCCTCCCAATTTTGAGTTCTTCTCTTTGGAAGCTTCAACAAACATTTAGGATACTCTCACACTTGAGAGTCACTTACTTTTAATTCAGCCAGTTTATCAACATAAACTTGCTTTGGCTGGTCTTCTCCATCCTCATACAACCAATTTTCAGTATCTTCTAGTTTCAAAGTAAAACTGTTACGATCCTAAAGATAAAGAAAACATTGTAACTAGGTCAAGCAAACACCAGCTGAATCATGAGTGAGTCTAGGACACAAAATGCAATGACATATCTGGGAATATCTTTAAAACAGAGGGTGGGAGGAGATGGGAGTTTTATTGTATTACTCTCTTGGCTATAGTGGTCTTACAGACATATAGTATGTGAAAATTTAATGACCAAAACTATACTTAAAGGAAAGTGAGTTAAAATGAGAAAATGAGCTCATTTTAAGAGAAATACAAGGTAAATAATAGCACTCAATGTGTCAAAAACAGATTTGTGAAAGCAATGCACATTAACTAGGTACAGAGGCTCCTGCCGTAGTCCAGATACTCGGGGTCTGAGGTGGGAGAATCCCTTATGCCCAAGAGTTCAAGGTTGCAATGTGCTATAATCAAACACTACACTCCAGAGTAAGATCCTATGTCTCTTTTTAAAAAATAAAAAAGACTATCTTTAGTAAACAACTGCACTAAGAAATACTTATACGTAATTAACTATATAAAAATCCCCCCCCCAAAAGTATATCTTTAATAATGTAACTATGCAGGCTTCCCTTCTAATCTATTTAAAGATGCTCCTAAAAGACGCATAGCAGCTGGGCACACTGCGGTGTACACTTACATCTTCGCTCACAAACTTCTCATATTCACCACTAAGCTTGTCTCTCATTTCATACACATATTCTTCCACTGCATTCTTAGCATCATTCCGCTCCTTCTCCAATTTATCCTGCATGATCATCTTACCCTGTTAACATTAAATTAATATTACGTATACATCAGATATTAAAACAAGACAATTTTCACTTAAATACTAATATAACAGAGAGTTCTTCTTACCCAAATCCTATTACTTCTGTGAGTCACTCAACAAATGAAAGATAGAAGATTAGTCCTAACAAATTTTGAAGAAAAAGAAATGAAATTTTTCTAGCTGGTCACTGTGGCACGCACCTGTAGTCCCAGCTACTTTGGAGGCTAAGGCAAAACAATCGCTTAAGCCTAAGAGTTTGAGGTTGCTGTGACCTCAACCTCCCTCCAACAGAGGGAGATTCTGTGTCACCACACCCCCCAAAAGGGGGGGGGGACCTAATTTAAGATAAGAGAACTTTAAGAAACTATTGGTTCTGACTCAGCGCCCGTACCACCTTGGTTACAGCACCAGCCACATGCACCAAGGGTGGTGGGTTTGAACCTGGCCCAGGCCAGCTAAACAACGGCAACTGCAACCAAAAAACAGCCGGGCATTATGGCAGATGCCTGTGGTCCCAGCAACTTGGGAGACTGAGGCAAGATAATCACTTAAGCCCAAAAGACTGAGGTTGTTGTGAGCTGTAATGCCACAGCACTCTACCAAGGGCAACATAGTAAGACTCTGTCTCAAAAAAAAGAGAAACATTGGTTCAATTATGTTAAATAAAATAAGCCAAGCAGAGGAAGACAAATCCCAAATGTTCTCACTAATATGCAGGAACTAAATATTAAAAAGAATTGATTTCATGGAGACCTAAGAGTTGAATGACAATCACCAGAAGCTGGGAAGGGTGGACAGCAAGGGAAGTGGGAAGTGAGAGGTAAGAGTGGGGATGGTTATGGGTACACAAATATAGATACTTAGGGCCAGGTACAGAAGCTCATGCCTATAATCCGAGCACTCTAGGAGGCCCAGGAGGGAGGATTGGTTGAGGTCAAAATTTGAGACCAGACTGAGCTAACCCTGTCTCTACTTAAAAAAAAAAAAAAAAACAAATTAAGCCTATAGTCCCAGCCACTACAAGGCTGAGGGAAAAAAAAAAAATCACTTGAGCCCAGGAGTCTGAGATTGCAGTGACCTATGATAACACCACCACAAGATTCTGAGTCAAAAAGTGTGTGCGTGTGTGTATAGTAGAAAAAAACAGTATTAGATAGCACAGTAAGGCAAATGTTTAAACAAGTCAAAATATACTTTTAAAATACCTAAAGTAGGCTGGGCACCTATAGCTCAGCAACTAGGGTGCCAACCACATACACCAGAGCTGGCAGGTTCAAATCCAGCCTGGACCTGCCAAACAACAATGACAACTACAACCAAAAAATAGCCAGGTATTGTGGCGGGTGCAATAGTCCTAGCTATTTGGGAGGCTGAGGCAAGAGAATCGCTTAAGCCCAGGAGTTTGAGGTTGCTGTGAGCTGTGACACCACAGCACTCTACCCAGGGCGACATAGTGAAACTCTGTCTCAAAAAAATAAAACAGGAGGCCGCACCTGTGACTCAAAGGAGTAGGGTGCCAGCCCTATATGCCAGAGGTGGCAGGTTCAAACCCAGTCCTGGTCAAAATAAAAAAATAAATAAAATAAAATAGGCTCGGCACCTATGGCTCAAACGCTAAGGCACCAGCCACATACACCTGAGCTGGCAAGTTTGAATCCAACCTGGGTCCACCAAACAACGATGGCTGTGACCAAAAAAGTAAAAAAGTAAGTAAGTAAATAAATAAATAAAATACCTAAAAGAGCAGAATTGGAATGTTTCTAAACAAGGAAATGTTAAATGCCTGGGGTCAGCGATATCCCAATTACCCTGATTGTATGATTATATCAAAACACTGTACGTGGGCAGCGCCCATAGCTCAGTGGGTAGGGTGCCGGCCTATGGAGGCTGGCGAGTTCAAACCCAACCTGGGCCTGCTAAAGAACAACGACAACTGCAACAACAACAACTAAAAAAAAAAAATTAGCTGGGCATGGTGGCAGGTGCCTATAGTCCCAGCTACTTGGGAGGCTGAGGCAAGAGAATCTCATAAGCCCAAGAATTTGAGGTTGTTGTGAGCTGTGCCGCCACAGCACTCTACAGAGGGTGATAGCTTAAGACGCTGCCTCAAAAAAAAAAAAAAAAACATTACATGTGCCCTATAAGGATAACAAAAATTGCGGTGGCGCCTGTGGCTCAGTGGCAGGGTGCCGGCCCCATATACTGAGGGTGGCCCCGGCCAAACTGCAACAACAACAACAACAACAAAAATAGCCGGGCACTGTGGCGGGCACCTGTAGTCCCAGCTGCTTGGGAGGATGAGGCAAGAGAATTGCCTAAGCCCAGGAGTTGGAGGTTGCTGTGAGCTGTGATGCCACGGAACTCTACCAAGGGTAATAAAATGAAACTGTCTCTACAAAAAAAAAAATAATACTAATAACAACTATTTTTATCCCTAATAATTTTTTTTTTAATTATTGATTAAGGGTCACAAGGTAAAACACTCTATTGCACTATTATAGAATATGAAGAAAAATAAAATGTATTCATGTAGTATAAATGCCAAAGGTGCTATGAAACAAAAGTATTCTAAGATCCAGTGGATACCTAGTAAGAATCCTCACAGACAACAATTAATATAATAAATGTGCTCCAGGATCTCAAACCTTGAATCACTCCCATAAGAAGAGTTACAGATTTTATACATTGACTGGCAATGGAAAGGAACTAATAAGCAAAATCGTACTGCCATTTAATGCTATGTGATTTCCCTACTGATCAACTCCATGACCCACCACTTCAAATATCCCAATCTCTGGTGAAAAAATAAACATACACACCCAAATATCAAACACTTTATGTCAAAGATCTCCTAAGAAAGATTCTAGCAATACAGACATCGTATTAGTATTATCATAAATGAATTTTGACATACCATAAGCAGTATAATTTAAACTTGTCCTTACAGTACCCAAAAGTCCAAATTATTTTTTCAAGTCCAAACAACAAGAAATGCATAAAGATCATTAGAAACAGAGTCTGAATGCTACGGTCACATTAATTTGTTAGCTCATTATTCTGAAAAACTTTAAATAACCACCTCATTTTCGATGTACAAGTTGAGCATCTCTCTGTCTATCTGCCATAATAGCTGATTCTCAATTGGCAGGTCCACAGTACTGGTCTTCACTTTTGCCTTCTTGGCTTGGGGTGGTTGGTCCATCTTTTTGTCTTTTGATCCAGCTTGGGAGGTCTAAAATAATAGAAATCATTAAAACAAACACAGACTACTTTAAATTTCAAAATAGGTCTTGTTTCTTTTGCGACAGAATCTCACTCAGCTGCCCTAGGGTTGAATGCTGTTGCATTATAGCTCACAACAACCTCAAACTCTTGGGCTCCAGTTATCCTCTTGCCTTAGCTTTCCAAGTAGCTGGGACTACAGGCGCCCACCATAATGCCTAGCTATTTTTAGAGATGGGATCTTGCTATTGCTCAGGCTGGTCTCAAACTCCTCAACTCAAGCAATCCTCCTACCTCGGCCTCCCAGAGTGCTAGGACTATAAGAATAAGCCATCATACCTGACAAAATAGGTCTTGTTTTAAAGGCTATTTTATATTAACTTTGTTTCCTTATGACCTAACTTACTTATTAGGACTATCAAAACATCTGCAAAAAAAAAAAAGTAATAATTCTGATATGAGGTATCAAGAGTAGTCAAACTCATACAGATGAAAGCAGAATGGTAGCTGTCGGGGAGTGAGGAGAAGGGAAGAATAGAGAATTGCTGGTGTAGAGTTTTAGTTTTGCAGGATGAAAATTTTCTGGCTGGTTGCAATACAATGTTTATATTTAACACTGTACTGAACTGTACATTTTTTAAAAAGCTAAGATGGTAAATTTTATGTGTATTTTATCACAATTGAAAATAAATTTTAAAGCCAGGTGTGGGGGCTCACACTTGAACCCCAACACTCTGGGAGGCCGAGTTGAGTGGATTGCTTAAACAAGAGCAAGACCCCATCTCTAAAGCTAGTTGAACATTGAGGCAGCCACCTATAGTCCCAGCTACTAGGGAAGCAGAAGCAAGAGAATTAATCACTTGAGCCTAAGAGTTTGAGGTTGCTGTGAGCTACAGAGGCTTTTTCTCAATAAATAAATAAATAAATAAATAAATAAATAAATAAATAAATAAATAAATTCTTAAAAAACAAATACATGTAAGCAATGTCCCACAATCAACATATAATCACTACTAAGCAATTTTCTCCTATTCCTAGCTAAACACATATACACACAAAGTTAATGGGTATGAAATTTAAGGATTAGTAACATATTTGCAATATGATTTCCAGAATGTTTAAAACTATTTACATTTTCAAAATAAATGAGAAACCCACTGCACCCATCCATAAATGGGAATTTATTTAACTTCATCTGTTATTTTAGTGAGTTTGAGTCAATAACCTTTTCTCACACAATTACTACTACTTCAAACTGCCTAGTAATATTTAATCCATTATCCCTTTTAGAATTTTTAACCAATGACTGACTCTTCCAGTTGTATCTAATTTCACATAGACTATACAAGTTTTTGTCAAATGCATTCATCTTTTTCCTTTGTGATTTCCTTTGCTGCTTTTATACATTGAGAAACCTTCTCCATCCAAGATTAGGAAAATATATAAACTTCAAGCTTGTGTTTTTCTGGGATTTTTTGTTGTTGTTGTTGTTGTTATTTTCTTTTTCCTTCTTGTCTAGCTAGAGAAATTTCTGGGTTTTATAATTTTTTAATTCACCTGGAATTCATTTTGTTCTATTATGAGGAAATACCTCATATACAAGTTAACTTAAGCCAACTGCAGAAATTGTTATTTTTATTTCATTTCCCTTAGAAACAATACTTTGAAAAGACATTTCAATTCTTGAGCCACCCAAGGAAGCGATATGTAATAAGCCCCCTACAATTTCCCACAGTTCCAAATCATTGGGTTAGGGGGACCTGTAACTTCTCCCATCTCTTCACCTGCCTTCCACAAATAGAAGAACAAGCACTCCTCTCTACCCGTGCTGCCCCCACCTTACCCAACAATATGAAAGGTTTTCCATCCTGAAAAAGGCCTGGGCTCGGCACCCACAGCACAGGGGTTACAGCGCCAGCCACATACACTAAGATTGGCGGGTTCAAACCTGGCCAGGCCAGCTTAAGCAACAATGACAACTGCAACCACAAAAAAAAAAAAAAAACAGCCAGGCATTGTGGCGGGCACTGTATTCCCAGCTATTTGGGAGGCTGAGGCAAAAGAATCACATAAAGCCCAAGAGTTTAAGGTTGTTGTGAGCTGTGACACCACAGAAATCTACTTAGGGAAAAATAATTAAACTCTGCCTCAAAAAAAAAAAAAAAAAAAAAAAAAAGGCCTGACCCAACTAAATCTATGAGTGCAATTTCCTCTTTCCATATCTTTCTTTTTAAATATTACTTCCACAGCTAAAGGAAAGCAATTAAAATTTATTAACTAGCATGAAAATGAGTAGTGATAGACTTAAGCCACCTTAAGCCTCTACCAAATGCCACAATCAGAAAATCCCTAAGAGGGTGAGATTATACACTACAATTTTATAAAGTAACTTGAAAGGAAAGGTATTTCCAATTTTAAGAACAAATTTAAACACGAAAACTTGAAATCAAAGAATAGGTTATAAAGAAGTCAAAAATGTTACAGATTCAGGGTAGGCACAGTAGCTCACATCTGTAGTCCTAGC
This sequence comes from Arctocebus calabarensis, assembly GCA_963573935.1. Taxonomy (NCBI): domain Eukaryota; kingdom Metazoa; phylum Chordata; class Mammalia; order Primates; family Lorisidae; genus Arctocebus; species Arctocebus calabarensis. The sequence continues at coordinate 18,713 of CAUYON010046587.1, forward strand.
ACTCTGGGAGGCCAAGGTAGACGGTACGCTTGAACTCAAGTGTTCAAGACCAGCCTAGGCAAGAACAAGACCCCATATCGCTACTAAAAATAGAAAAAACTAGCTGGGTGTCATAGTGGGCACCTGTAGTCCCAGCTAATCGAAAGGCTGAGGCAAGAGAATCACTTTAACCCAAGAAATTGAGGTTGCTGTGAGCTATGATGATGCCACAGCACTCTACCCAGGGCAACAGAGTGAGACTCTGCCTCGAAAAAAAGATTTATTTTGGGCTAAATTATTTACCTTATTAACAAAATGATTTAAATAAATGATACAACTAAAACAGTATTTTGCAATAAAAAGATACAAATTACGGAGTTGATAAAATAAGAAAAAAATGTTTATCAGTAATAATAAATTATAGAATGGCTGAATAAGAATAATTCACAAACTAATATGAACTAACTGATAGCCTAGTGAAACTAAGGATTCATAGTGTTTGCTTCCCACGTGTCAACTAAAATAGAGTTCAAAGGCCATCTTGCAAAGGCACACTACAAAACACTATAAAATCTTGCTTTAAAATTGTTTAAAGGCTGAATGCAGTGGGTCATACCTGTAATTCTAGCGCTTTGGCAGGCCAAGACAGGATGATTACTTTAGGCCCAGACTTTGAGACCAGCCAGGCAACAGATCAAGACCCGATCACTACAAAAAATTTGAAAATTAGCCAAGCATGGTGGCAGTGGCTGGCTACTTAGGAGGCTGAGGCAGGAGGATCACTTAAGCCCAGAAGTTCAGGCCTAAGCAAGAAAGTGACACCCTGTCTCTTATTTGAAATATATATATATATATATATTTTTTTTTAAATAAATGAAAAATCCCTACTAATATAAACCTTCTAAGACACAGCCCATGTATTTTAAGAGACCACAATTCATATTCTAAAACACAACTCATACCTCCATTTCTTCAGACTCTGCCTTGTTTTCTGCTGGCGTCTGCTGCTGTTGCTCTTCCACATGCGCTTCTTCCTGGTCCACTTGCATCTTCTGAAAAACATGTCAAATTAAATCCTGAAATAGGAAACACTAACAAAAGACCAGACAAACTTCATGGCATACTGACGAAGTCACAATGTATGAAACTCCTGCTGAATTACCAACGAACAGAAGACCTAGACTAAAATTCCATGTATGCTACATATTACCTAGAACAGAGTTTTCCTCTCTGGATCTCAGTAATGTATGTGTATAATGGGGATAACACCTGCCCTCCTCTACCGTTACACACTGTACTTCACCACGTGCTGTCATGTAACACTATAATCTGAAGAGAGCACAAGTTGCTCTGAGCTTCCTCATGAGTAATTTCTCTCAAAATTTTAACTTTTTGCTAACAGTTCCTAAATAAACCTTTCCATTTTCAAAAGTACAACCACTGCATATGTTAGGGGAAGTGAACACACTGAAAAGTCTGTTAAAACTACAAAGGCTAATAATGAAGGAAGAAGTTTATGGAGAGCCCCAATGTCAGCAGCACATTAGAATGACCTGTGAGGCTTTTAAAACTACTGGTACCTGGGCCCTAACCCAAACCAATTCCAACCAAACCTCTGGAAATGAAACCCAAGCATTTATAAATAAAGCTTTGATTTTGTTGCACAGTGAAGATAAGGCACAGTGCGTAATTCCAATAAATGAATATACAATCTATTCTACTTGTGAAAATAATTAAGTGGGAAAAGGAAAAGCAGAGAGAGGGAAGGAGCGAGGGGGGTGAGGTCTTGGTGTGTGCCACACCTTTGGGGGGCAAAACACAATTGTAAGAGGGACTTTACCTAACAAGTGCAATCAGTGTAACCTGGTTTCTCGTACCCTTGATGAATCCCCAATAATAAAAAAAAAAAGTTGAGACATAAAATTAAAAAAGAAAATAATTAACTAAGACTCAGCATTCTTCAATAACCAGAAAGAATTAAAAAGAATAACATTCAGCAGTGCATGATCTGAAGGGAGGAGTCAACTGTATTAAGGTCCTCTGCTGGTACACCTCTGTTGGGGAAAAGAGAAACATACAAACCCACTCTCACTCAGCAACTCTTATCTCAGTGTTCCTCCTCCCTTGTCACCAAGTCTTACTGGATAGAATTCTGGCAAGTCACCAGTGAGCTATCAAAAATGGTATAAAATGTCCAGATTACCTCTTCCTCCTTCGCATTCTGGTCCGTTTCCATCGGTTCCTCATTTTCCTCAGACTTGTGTACTTCCACTAGGGAAGCACTGGACACACTGAAAATGCCATGGACATTTACTCGAACCTTGACTTTCACTTTTGAACTGGAGCCATCAGACTGAGGAGTGACTTTCTGAACTGAAAACTGGGCTAGGGACATAAGAGAAACAAAAGGGAACACAAAACCGATGAGGATGAATCTAAACATGGATATAAGTGGCTCAAAGGAATGGGATGCCAGCCCCATATGCCAGAGGTGGCTGGTTCAAACCCAGCCCCAGCCAAAAACTGCAAAAAAAAATAATAATAATAATAATAATAAGCCCCCCCTGCCAAGTTATGTCCAGTTCTCAATGACAGTTCAGTAACTAATATGATGCTTCAAAACCAAGCAAGTGGATATTTAAGAATCTTACTAGGTCATCAGATTTCTCCTTCTGTTTTCACATTTAGTCCTTTATTATCCTGTCCCAATTAAGAGCTCAAATATCTAATTCTTTTCTTTCCTCCAGTCCCTTGTTTGAATTTATTTTTCTATGCTAACAGATAAATTCCTAAAACAGATGTCACATTCTCCTCTACTGACAATAAAAAAAACCCACTGATTCCACATTCTGCCTTTTTATCAAGAAATTGCAATCTCTATTATAGACCATTACTGTACAGTGTTTTAGTTATGTTTTCTTGATTCCAGCAACTCTGCACAGTGTGAACTACCATCCTTATTCCTGGTTTTACAAATGAATAAACTGGGTTACAACAAACAAACTAGGTTAACTTTCCACAGCTTCTAAGTGCCATTCAGGATACGCCTATGTACCCCTTTTACCTATGTATCTTAGATCTTGTCAATATAATTCCAGTTTCTCTTCTCTACAAGTATTTTCCAGATAAGAGTTTCGAAAGACCCTAGCCAACCCGGTTCCAAAATCTAGGATATACTAATACTATACCAATCTCCTAATGATTTTCTACGTACATCTTATAACTGTACCTTAGGGTCAGAACAGAATTTCTTTTAACTCCTTCAAGTATCTTACACAAGATATCACCGTATTTTCCAGATAAGAGTTTCGAAAGACCCTAGCCAACCCGGTTCCAAAATCTAGGATATACTAATACTATACCAATTTCCTAATGATTTTCTACATACATCTTATAACTGTACCTTAGGGCCAGAACAGAATTTCTTTTAACTCCTTAAAGTATCTTACACAAGATATCACCACAATACGCATTAACTGAGAAATATTGCCCATACAATAGGAGAGTCAATTAAATAATAACCATCTGCCTGGCTCTGAACTTGTTGACAAGACTGGAAGAGGTTTTCTTTTGTGATCTAAGCTACCTAAATTTCAGAATATTGCACTTGTTCTTTCTGTTATTCTGGTTCTTCAAGCAGATATAAGCTTTTTTATTTTTTTCTCATTTCCAACTCTTTTTTTTTTTTTTTGAGACAGAGCCTCAAGCTGTCACCCTGGGTAGAGTCCCGTGGCATCACAGCTCACAGCAACCTCCAATTCCTGGGCTCAAGCGAGTCTCCTGCCTCTGCCTCCCAAGTAGCTGGGACTACAGACATCCACCACAACGCCCGGCCATTTTTTTTTTTTTTTTTGGTTGCAGCCACCATTGTTATTTGGCGGTCCGGGCTGGATTCGAACCTGCAAGCTCAGGTGTACATGGCTGGCGCCTTAGCCCATTGAGCCACAGGCGCTGAGCCCTCATTTCCAACTCTTTACTTACCTATAGCAGGATCTGGGTAGGGCAACTCCCGAGGAAAGCTGTAATAGGCCTCAAGAGTGAAAGGTTCCTTTCTATAAAATGTGAGAACTTTAGAGAAAGGAGCAGCATGATTTTTTGCAAAGACTTCACAGTCACTAAATGGAAGAAAAAGAAAAACATATCAATTCAGTTTATTACTAATACTTTTACCCATGTATTATAGGTTTATTATTACTGCATAGTCCTATTTTCTGGCTCTTCTCAACTAGATTATGAAAGTTTCCAGCTGGGTGCAGAGACTCATGCCTGTAATCCTAGCAGTTCCAGAGGCCAATGCAGGAGGATTGTTTGAGACTTGGAGTTCAAGACCAGCCCAAACGAAAGACATCATCTCTGCAAAAACACGAAAACTTGACTGAGCATGGTGCCACATGCCTGTAGTCCCAGCTATTTAGGAGGCTAAGGCATAAGAACCAACTGAGTCTAGAATTTTGAGACTGCAGTGAGCTATTATCATACCACTGCACCTCCAGCCTAGGTGACAGAGACAGACCTTTATCTCATTTTAAAAAAAAAAAGTTTCCAGGCTCGGCGCCTGTGGCTCAGCGGGCTAAGGCACCAGTCATGTACACCTGACCTGGCGGGTTCGAATCCAGCCTGGGCCCGTCAAACAACAATGACGGCTGCAAACAAAAAATGGCCAGGAGTTGTGGCAGGCGCCTGTAGTCCCAGCTACTTGGGAGGCAGAGGCAAGAGACTCGCTTGAACCCAGGAATTGGAGGTTGCTGTGAGCTGTGATGTCACAGCACTCTATCCAGGGTGACAGCTTGAGGCTCTTTCTCAAAAAAAAAAAAAAAAAAAAAAAAAGATTCCAGAATCTTTATGTATAAGTCACTAAAGAAAGACACATAATTCAATTAGCATATAAAAGGCACCAACGATTTCAGCAGGACTAAGTGTAGAAAACTAAACAAGAACACAAATTTATTTTTTCTGACTAAAATAAGTGATTACTTTCCTCCATGCACTATGAGAAACTGTTACAAATTTGTGTTAAGTTGAAATGGAGATTATATAGTACTCATGCTTAAAAATGAGAATTATTAATAAACCTTACCTTGACCCTTCTTCAGCTGGAGAATTCCATCTCAGAGAGATTGGATATGGTAGTACATCAGTGATAGAAAATTCTCTGACTTTGAAAGCAGGTGATAAGATTGCACACTAGAATAAATAATTTTTTAAAATTCCATTTGACAAGTACAGACATAAACTAACAATTATCATAACACCCACAAATAATGACTTCAGAAGATCATTACCAGTCTTTTAAAAATATTTACATTAATAATTTAATGGGGCATAAACAAGCCATTTTACAAACTTCTGTCATTTGTCAAATTATCTATATACTCTAACGACTGTTTATTATTTTTCCATTAACCCCTCCGCCCTCATTTAATTGACATATGCTACACTTTGTGTTAATATACCAAATCTAGCCATATTTCAGGCTTAATTACCTATTTTTCTAGTCAATAAATTCATCTTACTATATGCTGTAGAATACAATTCCTTTTATGAATTATTACCTCTGCCATCCATTTTAAAACAAAAATTGCAAAATCCAACACCTTCAGATCTCCCTGAGGTTACGTTAGCTATGTAACCACTGCCATCTTATTATAATTACTTGTAAATGTCTGCCTATAAAAGAAAGAAGATTCACCTGCAATGCACAGCCTCGAGTGACAGCTTCATCAGCATTTAATGTTGTACTAAGTTCTTTACCAAAAAATTTGCTGATCTTCTCTTTTACTGCAGGAATTCGTGTAGCACCACCAACTATCTCCACTGCATAAATATCTTCTTTCCTTAACTCTATTTTTAAACAATTAGACATTTATATTAAAAGAATCTTTAAATTAGTATTTTACAACAAAATAACATCTTGTAATGATGAAGTAACTCACAAGTAACAAAACTCCCCTCCCTCACCCCCTTTCACAATACACACACGCATGTGCACTCACGTAGGTCTGTGGCACCTGAAATCTAGTAGATATTTTGATTCTCAAAATAATGAGGGAAAGGTGGCATAAAACTAACAGCATTTAAGAGGTGAGGGCCAGAAATATTCAATTTCCTCCAATGTCCAAGTCCTATGATTTCTGACAGAGTCTCACACAACAAAACTATAAGGTTTCCTCACATCGGAAAGAAAGCAGGTACATATCAAGTTTCTGCTCTAGCTCACGGAGTATCTCTTCACACCACCAGACTTCGTGGTCCCATTTTAGCTAACAACCACTGACAATTTCTTGACAATGACTATTTGAAGAAATGGGCTGACATCTGGAATTGATAAGTTCAGCAAAGTACCAGGTTACAAAATCAATATACACAAATCAGTAGCATTCCTATACACCAACAGTCAAGGCTGAGAATCAAATCAAAGTCTCAATACCTTTCACAACAGCAACAAAGAAAATAAAATACTTGGAATATATTTAACCGAGGTGAAAAACCTCTACAAGAACCACCACAAAACAGAGAGGAAGGAAATCTCAGAGAATGTGACATATCATGCTCATGGATCAGCAGAATATTGTTAAAATTTCTACACTACCCAAAGTGTAGAATTAAAATTTATTAGAATACCAACCTCATTTTTTGCAGATCTATATAAAAAAATTTTACCTGTTGTTTAGAACCAGAAGAAATCTGAAATAGACAAAGCAACCTTAAGCAGAAAGAATAAATCAGGAGGCATCACTTTACCAGACTTCAAGTTATACTACAAGTCTACAACACCATAACAGCATGGTACTGACACAAGAACAGAGATTCTGACTAATGGATCAGAACAGAGAACCCAGATATAAACCATCCTCATATTGCCATTTGATCTTTGACAAAGCAGATAAAAATATACAATGGAGAAAAGAATTCTTCTTTAATAAATGGTACTGGGAAAACTGAACAGCCACATGAAGAAGACTAAAATGGGATCCCCACCTCTGACCACTCACAAAAATTAATTCACAATGGATAAAGGACTTAAACCTAAAGCATGAAACTATAAGAATTAAAGAAGAGGTTGGAAAAACTCTTATAAATATGAGCTTAGGCAAAGAATTTATGAAGGGGATTCATGAAGAAGATTCCAAAGGCAATCACAGCAACAATAAAAATAGTAAATGGGATCTGATTCAATTAAAAAGCTTTTGCACAGCCAAGAAATCAAAAAAATGAATAGACAACCTATGGAATGGGAGAAAACATTTCCATGCTATACATCCAACAAAGACCTAAGAACAAGTATCTACAAAGAACTCATACAAAGAAAGAAGACATCAAACAACCCCATCAAAAAGTGGATAAAAGAACATGAACAGAAGGTTTTCAAAAGAAGATAGACTAATGCTCAGTAAACATATGAAAAAAACACTCAGCATCTCTAACCATCAGGGAAATGCAAATCAAAACCACAATAAGATACATAACTTCAGTGAAAATGGCTTTTATCCAGAAGTCCCAAAACAACAGATGCCGGTATAGATGAAAAAACAAAGGAACACTTATATGCTGTTGGTGGGACTCCAAACTAGTATAACCTCTTTGTAAAGTAATATGGAGATGCCTCAAAGAATTAAGCACAGATCTACCATTTGATCCACTAATTCCGCTACTGAGTATGTACACAAAGGAAAAAAAATCATTCTATTAAAGATAGTTGCCATTTGTTTATGGCAGCACAAGGCACAATTGCAAAGATGTGGAAATGACCCAAGTACCCATCAATATGTAAGTGGATTAATAAAATCGGTATATGTAAACCATGGGAGTATTACTCAGCCATAAAAAAGATGGTCAATTAATAGTATCTTTTTGAACAACCTAGATAAAACTAGAACTCACTCTCCTAAATGAAATATCATAAGAATGGAAAAACAAACACCACATGTGCTCACTTTTAAAGTAGAACTGAAATATCAACAAGCATGTGTACATATGGTAGTAAAATTTAATGGGAATCAAGCAGACAGAAGGGAGAAGGGGGAAGGGTGAATTCACGCCTAATGGGCACAATGCACACTATCTGAGGAATGGGCACAATTTTATAACCTTGATTCAAACTGCACGAAAGTAAAGCATGTCAACAAAACATCTGTAACCCTATAACATTCTTTAAAAAAAAACAGGTCAAAGTGCCATACTCTGGTTATCAGTTTCTGAGCTCCAACAGACCCCTACGGTTATGGCTTCATATTTTTAAGGGAAATAAGTAGAAATCATAGCTGACCCTCCCAAGAACAAACAAATGATTACATATTTAGCAAAGAGAACTTAGAGAAGTTAAAGGATGCTGATTTAATAATACTTAGTTGGAAACTACTGCAACAAGGAATGGCAGCTGTACCTTGCTTCTAAGTGCAACTTTAAAAAGCAATGTTGACCCAGATGTTTTCCCTTTCCAGATGGGACTAAGAGGACAGGCTTAAACTTGCACAACTATAGACATTCATGAGAAAACGTCTTCCTATTGTAGGGGTTATTAGTTATTAAGGATGATGTTGAACCCCAGGTCAGAGGATTTGAAAAGCTTAGAAACCGGGCAGCACCTGTAGCTCAGTGGGTAGGACGCCGGCCACATACACCCAGGCTGGCAGGTTTGAATCCAGCCTGGGCCTGCTAAACAACAATGACAACTACAACAAAAAAATAGCCTGGCATTGTGGCAGGTGCCTGTAGTCCCAGCTACTTGGGAGGCTAAGAAAAGGGAATCACTTAAGCCCAACAGTTTGAGGTTGCTGTGTCCTGTGAAGCCAGGGCAATCTACCGAAGGTGACACAGTGAGACACTCACACAAAAAAAAAAAAAAAAAGAAAAGTTTAGGAACCAGAGATCTCAAATGGATTGATTTTAGTTCTAATTTTTGACTGTTACAAGTTGCAACTTGCACTTTTTATTAATTATTTTAAATGAGCTTCCCTGCAGTGCCCATACGCTTTCTCCATGTTTCACTGAGAATCGGGTTATGTTGGTGTATTTCCATAAGACCCCTTTTTGCTGGAAGGATTTTTGTACAGAATTATTCTTCAAATTCTTAGAAACTTAGAAGACTATAATCATATGAATAATAGAGAATACTTTAATACATTTTGCTTCCAAATCTTCAGAGATCGTTCGTGTATTTTTTTTTAAGTTAAATTTTCTTCTTCTCTCACATTACCCTAGCAATGCAGCTGGAAGCCTCCAAGACCATATATTTTAAGTTGTCTCTATTTACACTATTTCACATAAAAAGAACAAAACCAGACTGGTAGTGACTATGGTCTTATGATGTCTCTTTCTCTGGTATCAGTCTTAAAAATTAAGGTTATTTGGGAAGATAAGACAAGCAAGACCCAATCTTTACTAAAAATAGAAAACTGAGCCAGGCATTCTAGCACACACTATAGTCTCCCAGCTACTCAGAAGTCTGAGGCAGGAGGAATGCTTGAGCCCAGGACTTCCAGGTTGCTATGTGCTGGACTGAGGCCACAGCACTCCAGCCTCCAGCCTGGGTGACAGAGCAAGACTTTTGTCTCAAAAAAACTTATCTGGGGGATACAGTTCTCATCCATGGCAAATTCGTAATACATGTTCATGCATTTCTGACTTTAGCAAAACGACAAGATAAAAAATTCCTTTTATAAAAACAGAAAAAAATGGTAGGGAAGAATAACCTGTCTATCATAATCACTCTGATTTAATAACAAAGCCTGCTAGGCATGGCTACTGTAATCCTAGCACACTGGGAGGCTGAGGCTGGAGGACTGCCTGAGCTCATGGGTTCAAAACCAGCCTGAGCCAGAGCAAGACCTCGTCTCTAAAAAACAATAGCTGTGCATGGTGAAGGGCACCTATAGTCCCAGAGGCTGAGGCAGGCAAGAGGATCACTTGAGCCCAGGGGTTTGAGGTTGCTGTAAGCCATGACACCACAGCACTCCACAAAGGGTGACAAAGTGAGACTCCGTCTAAAAATAAATAAATAATAAAGCCTATACCAAGCTGACAGTATACCTCAACACTCTGAAATACTCAGCAACCAACATAATGAACTCTACTACACTTTGTCAATGGTTTTATAAAAATTAGTAATAACTTCCTAAATCAAACAGCCACCTTATAAACTGAGACAAAATGACAGTATCTTCTAAAAGTATGTGCTTATAATACCTTCCCTTTATTATGGCAGCGGCGCTAACAAAACTGCCACATCAGCCTTTCCAGGCAATTTTTGCCATCATAAAGTAAGAGGCTTATATCCATTTCCGTTTGAATTAGGTTTCTTGGAGAAATTTTTATTAGATTTCCACAGATACTTATCAAACGATTCCTGGAGAGGTAAGAGGTGCTCCGGGTCAAAAGATAAAGATAAAAAGGCACTTAATACAGGACTAAAGCAGTTCCTATAATAAAAATTGGTGTAAACACTTCAAAGAAAGTAATAAACAACATTTTCCAACGAGTCTGAAATATACAAACAATCACAAAAAAATACTTACTGACTTGTTCCAAAACACTACGAAGTGGTGGCTCAACTCTAGCTAAGAGATCATCACACATTTCCAGAAATTTGCCTCTATTAAAAAACAAAAAAAATAGATTAAATCACATTCCACTTTCCTTTCTTTTTATTTCATTTTTTCTTTTTTTTGAGACACAGCCTCAAAGCTGTCACCCTGGATAGAGTGCCATAGCATCACACCTCACAGCAACCTCCAATTCCTGGACTCAAGCGACTCTCCTGCCTCCGCCTCCCAAGTAGCTGGGACTACAGGCGCCCGCTACAACGCCCGGCCATTTTTTGGTTGCAGCAGTCATTGTCGTTTGGTGGGCCTGGGCTGGATTCAAACCCGCCAGCTCACGTGTACATGCCTGGAACCTCAGCCCGTTGAGCCACAGGTGCCGAGTCTCTTTTTTTTTTTTTTTTTTTTAAAGAGACAAAGTCTCACTTTGCCGCCCTCAGTAGAGTGCCATGGGCTTAGGTGATTCTCTTGCCTGAGCCTCCCAAGTAGCTGCGCCCACCACAACACCCGGCTATTTTTTTTGTTGCAGTTGGGCCAGGCCGGGTTTGAACCTACCACGCTCGGTATATGGGGCCGGTACCCTACTCACTGAGCCACAGGCGCGACCCCACATTCCACTTTTAAGTGCAACAGATGACTAAAATCAAAAACCAACGAAGTGTTGGCAAAATGTGGAGAAACTGGATCCCTCATACAATCCCAGCAAGTAAAATGAAAATGGTGCAGCCACTTTGAGAAAGTGTTTGGCAATTCCTCAAAAAGTTAAACAGAGTTATTGTTTAAGATTTATCATTTTCACTTTAAGTATTTATCTGAAAGACCTGAGAACACATGTTCACGCAAATTATTGTACACGAATGTTCACAAGCAACAGCTTTGCACAACAGCCAAAAAGTGCAAACAACCCAAATAACTATCAACTATATTCAGCATAAAAACAAATGAATATAGGCTGGAAGCCTGTAGCTCATCAGCTAGGGCGCCGGTCACATACACCAGAGCTGGTGGGTTTGAACCCAGCCCAGGCCTGCCAAAGAACAATGACAACTACAACAATAAAATAGCTGGTCGTTATGGCAGGCGCCTATAGTCCCAACTACTAGGGAGGCTGAGGCAAGAATTGCTTAAGTCCAAGAATTTGAGGTTGCTATGAGCTATGATGCCACAGCACTCTACTGAGGGCAACATAGTGAGACTCTGTCTCAAAAAAAAAAAAAAAAAAAAAAAAATGGGGCAGCGCCTGTGGCTCATGAAGTAGGGCACCGGCCCCATATACCAAAGGTGCTGGGTTCAAACCCAGCCTCGGCCGAACTGCAAAACAGAAAAATAGCCGGGCATTGTGGTGGGCGCCTATAGTCCCAGCTACTTGGGAGGCTGAGGCAAGAGAATCGCCTAAGCCCAGGAGTTGGAGGTTGCTGTGAGCTGTGTGATGCCACAGCCCTCTACCGAGGGCAATAAAGTGAGACTCTGTCTCTACCAAAAAAAAAAAAAAAGGTGACTCAGCGCCTGTGGCTCAACGGGCTAGGGTGCCAGCCCTGTACACCTAAGCTGGTGGGTTCAAATCCAGCCCGGGCCCACCAAACAACAGCGACGGCTGCAACCAAAAAATGGCCAGGTGTTGTTACGGGCGCCTGTAGTCCCAGCTATTTGGGAGGCAGAGGCAAGAGACTCTCTTGAGCCCAGGAATTGGAGGTTGCTGTGAGCTGTGATG